>QANX01007577.1:0-22672 GCA_003254975.1 Ochetophila trinervis
ATTGAAAGTTGTTTTCGTACTGAATGAAATATCAATAAAAATATTAAATAAAAATGAATAATGCAAATGAAAAATATTAGAGAATTTTTTTTTGAGATTAAATGATTCCAAATCAGTATTTTTCAAAGTATTTGGAAATTTATTAGCAGTATCTTTCATATTAAGATTTATGTGTCAGGTTTGGTGGAGGATTTTAGTTGTTGTTGCATGGAGTTTAATTTCTCTTCTCAGCTTAAATTTCTCTTCCATGCTGCTGGTTGTTGCGGGTATTTCTTATATTTGGTATGCCAACTATAAAAGTAGGTTTGATAATTTACAAGTGCATTTTTCTAAAGCTTGGGTTTTTATTCGCTGAGCGATTAGGGAGGCTAATAGTTTGCATGGTGGTTCTATGAGGTCTGTCTCGGATTTGCAAACTTTGAGTCGCTTTGAGTTTCTAGCTTTTCCTGCGAAAGCTCCTCGTGTTATTCCTGTTTATTGGTTGGGTCCGTTTCCTCAAGTCGGATCAAGCTTAATACAGACGGTTCTGCTTCATCAGATTGCCCTGGTAATCCTGGTTGTGGAAGTATTTTGCGTACTTCTCATGGGTTTGTGAAAGGTTGTTTCTGGTCTTGTATTCATAATGCTAATTATGCTTTTGAGGTTGAGATATGGGCGGTTATCAAAGTTTTTCATTTTGCTAAACGTTTTGGTTGGAATTATTTATAGATAAAGTGTGATTCTAATATAATGGTGCATCTGATTCTCAATCGGTCATATAGTGTTTTGTGAACTTTTTTCTGCTTGGTTGAATTGTCTGAATTTCTTAAATTCCATTATTTTCAATTTTTTTTCATATTTATAGTAAAAGCAATATGGTAGTTGATGTTTTGCCGAAGATGGCTTTGTCTGCTTCTGAGGATGTCTGGTGCTTCAATCTTTCGAGTAATTGTATTTCTCATCATGCTGTGGATCTTTGAGGCAATATGGGTTTTCCTGTTTAAGGGTTGGGGTTTGTATTCATGGTATTTTTTTTTTTCTATGAAGGTTTTTCCTCTTCAGAATTTTTATTTCATGAGGTTTTAATGAACCTAGTGGTGGGTTTGGTTTTTATTTTTATTCTCGTTTTGTACGAATCTTTTTAACTTTTAATGTTATTTGGCTTAGTTGGAGGTGGTTTTAGAAGTACCAACCTAGTTGGAATTTTTTAACTTTTGTTTTTATCTTTATCATTTTTATGGTATAAGAATTTGGAGCTTTCTATAAAGAATATTGTTCTATTTCAAAGTTCTATACGTATAATATACATATAAAAGTCGTGGTCCATTGCAAATTTATTGCTTTTTAGTCAATAATCCCAAATTTCGAATTTCTCTAACTACCTCTAATATAAATATATGTATCCATACATAGAAAACATTCTAATATAAATAATTTATATTAGAGAGATTGAAAAACTTTAAACTGAGATCACACACATCAGTTGGTATCTAAAATTTTGAAAAATAAATTAGTATATATTTTAATATTAATTAAAATTATATATCATTAACACAGTATAGAGATGTTAAATTTCGTGGTCTTGGATTTTTTTTATTACAAAAAATAAGTAAAAATTCATTCTGGCTAGTTTTATTTTAATTTAAATTAGAAAAGGTACTTAAGCCTTTATATTTATTTAAATATTTTTTTGGTTTAAATTAAATATATATATATATATAGAGAGAGAGAGAGAGAGAGAAAGAGAGATAGCTAGATTGAAATTTTTTGACTATTTTGATCTGTTCACGGATATGGACAGGTGGATATGCATGCATGTTACCATTGCCGAAGGGACATATTTATTGAGAGTGTCATAGTCTCTTTGGAAATAAATTATTGACTGTGTTTGACTCATATTAGGTATTGATTTTCACATCACATTTATTCAACTTCTACATGTAACAAAATTATTTAATAACTTTAAAAGCTGTCACTGTTTAATTCTTTGAAAGAAACATTTGGCAACACTTGCATGCAAGGACCAAGGAGAGTATATATGCACACATATATGTATATATCCAGATACAAGGATAATCTTGAAGTACTTTCCAAAGGGTTTTCCATTAATTGTCGCTTTAAGTCCCTCACCATTTTAAAACAAAAATATGGTTACCAATTCCCTCAAAATATACCCAAATAAAAAGTTTACAAAATTAGATAGATAGGTGTATAATATATTATGTTAATAAAAAATATAAAACCAAAAATAGAGTATCAATATTTATTAAAATAATTTATTTTTATTTACATAATATAAATTATTATTATTAAGAAAATAATATATGTTAAATTAAACTATTAAAAAATAACTTAACCAACTAAATTTTTTAGAAATTCTTGACGGGTAATGACGCAAATTCCAAAGAATGCTGAAACTCATGTTATTGGTTTGGAAATGAAATTGGACAATAACTAAATGACAGGATCTGCTCCGGAAATCCTTCCAGCTTACCTGGAGAGGCCCAGCCTGAGGAAGATTCTACCAAAATCTTTCGAGGTAGCCGACAAAATCCTCCTCCGAAAGGGGATTTAATAGAGAAGTAATAGAAAAATAAGGTATAAATTATAAAATAAAGTATACCATGCAATAGTAATAAGAATTTCATACCCAACTAATACAGCAGGTTTGAAGCAAGTGGGAAGTCAGAGCCACTAAGAAAATATATGGACAAATAATTAGTACAACAATGAAGGTAAATAGAAACAAGAACCAAAATCCATTACATAAGATGAAACAGTAGCATAAGCAACAAGTGGAAGCGATATGCGGATGCGATGCCGATGGTAGCTCACGAGAACCTGCAGCTAGCACCTAGGGAACGAAGTAAAAAAAAAAACAAAAAAACAAAACGTGAGATATAAATATCTCCGTGAGTACTCCTAGATAACTACAAAATATTAGTTCAGTAGTTAAAATTTTTTTCACTCAAACCTCACGTCACTCAGTTGAAAAGTTTCCCGTTTTGAAAATCATTTCGCAAAGCCCTCGGTTTTATCCCCAAAATCATTAAATCATTATAAAACGGTTTAGAGGGGAAAATGTAATTTAAAACGATCATTGATATCACGTATCAATCATTAGAAACATAAATGCAATCTCAACAAGAAACATTTAAATTCATTTGTAAAATATGTTTGTATAAAAATGGCAAGTAGAAACATTTGTTAAATCCAAAACCGATTTAAAACTAAATACCATAGGCCCCAACCCATAAATGCAAAACCAACAATCTAAAACCATAAAATCACCTTATCAAAACTCCAGAATCATAAATGAAATTCATAAATATTTAAATGATTATAAAGCACATTTTCATAAACGAGCAAGTAAGTGGGTCACAACCCAAAAACCAAAGGCCATGGGCCACGATTCATGAAATCATAATCATCAATTTAAAATCAGCAATCAACAAATATAAAACCAAACCGATACCACAGCATAGTATTGTGTCGTGTAACCCTCAGCGTCCTGATGGTGTCACAGGCGGGGGGAGGGGGGTATACTCATCACAACGAACCGGCATCCCAAATCCGTCATGGCAGGATCCTCATCATCTCTCTCCCGACACGTGTCTGCATCAGAGGATGACATAATATAATAATAATAATAATAATAATAATAATAGTGTGCATAACAATCATACATTTCAATCAACATCTCGATACTATGTGGTACTCTTCAAAATCATTTCTAAAATCATCCATGATATCATCAATTTTTCAAATCCTTTTATTTTTAAACCATGTTGCAAATCCTTTTATTTTTAAACAATTTTCCAAAAATCTTTTATTTAACAAAATTTACGAAAAACCATTAAATATTTGGAATATCAAAAATTTGCCCCAAAAATTTCTTACATTCCACAAAAGCCACAATTTTCTTTGAAATTACCATTTTCTACAAACTTGCTAAAATATCCAAAATTCCATAAATCACTAAATATCATTTAAAACACCAATCTCATATAATTTCCATTAAAATCACAAATGCATATATAGTTTTAAATCATCAACCATTTAAATTAGCATATAATATATTTAATAAGCATAATTTAAAATGCACAAGAAAATCCAATCAAAACAAATCGTATGCGATTAAATCATAATAATATATAATCCCAAAATGTTTAAAAAATAAATGCACTCACTGATCCGAAGCGTGCTTCTGCTGGATCTCTGGTCCAGCCCTCGATCGTGTACGAACACATAAAAATAATTTACCGAAAATTCTTTTAATTACCGAAAAACTAACCAAAGGCTCAAAGGAGTCCGCCGAGTCTCCAATTACAAGATTAAAACACTAATTACTAAGATTGCCCAACATTTTCAGTAATTACCAAATTGCCCCTAACGGCAAAATCTCCAATTTTTATTTTCAGATTTCCTCGTTTCACGTCCATTTTCTACAAACTATACACCAAAACGAAATTAGAGACGCAAGGAACAAGAATTTACCATCAATTCAAAATTTACTCGTAGCAATTGATCGGAATCGGTCTCGGAAGATTGAATCTCGGCCGAACTTAGGCGTTTCCGAATCCGACCGAAATTGGACCAAATCGAAGGTATGACAAGCTTTCCTACGACCCCTAGAACGCATTGGGACGGGAGGTGAGCACTCACTCTCTGGGGTCAATCTTGGTACCAAAATGTAGATTGTCGCACCAACTTTCCAACGATACCAAGCACGCTCCCTAACTTTATCGGAACAGTGAGATTCGGTCAGCTAAAGTAGGTATCGCAGTCGTGCACTGTCTCTCGGATTTCCTACGTTTTTCAGCGATTCAGGTAGCTCCCTGGCGAACGACTGGTAAGGTTAGGTGGAGGAGGTCGCCGGCTTCGATCTAGGGGTGGTTGTCGACCAACTCCGTCCAAGATGTGGTGGCTGCCGGCGTAGGAATGAGGGGGGCGCGGTGAAGGTAGGGGGGTGCTTGTGTGTGGGGAAATTTCCAGAATTCTGGAGATTCTTAAAGATGAAGGTAAGGGCATTTTGGTATTTTCTCACCCTTTTAATTCCAGCCCTTGCCAAATTACCAAAAAGTCCCTTACACTAAAATGACCATAACTTCACGGTCTTAGCTCTGAAATGAGCATACTACTAGTCTACGTACTCGTATTGATTAGCTCTACGTAACGGTACTAAATTCAAAGCCAAAACATAACCACATAAAAAGTCAACCTTAGGCCCACTCAAGGTCAAACTAGTTAAACTTAAAAATTTTACTATTTTTCTCAAAACGGGATGTTACACCAAATGTCTTCCACATGCCAAAATAATAACTTCTTTGCAAAACAGAATAATCAAAATACAACAATGAATCAAATTCTTAGTAATGAAAATAAACGAATTTAACAAATATTACTACAAAGATTTCATTTTTAAGAAAGATGGGCATGGATGGATGGGCATGACATGGATCTAAACTTGGAAAAAAAAACAGCAAATCCCAAAAGAAAATGGATAAGAAAAAGCTAAGAAAGTGAAGAAGTAGATGGAAAGGACCACACCCAGAACCGGAAACACACCAGAATCTACCGCTCGGAGAAAAAATGAGTCAGCCTGTTTTTCAAATTTATCGATGATTCATAGAGTTTCACGGCCAAAAAATCAGGTGGGAAGGCAGCGGAAGGGCTGGGCATTCTTTTTTGGGCTGTGGGTCAGCTGGCCGTCGCAGGATTTGGCCAGATTTTTGGCCAGAGGCTTAAAGTGCGTGGGTTCTTTATGGGGCATGTCTGATCGGGAAAGGGAGATGGAAGAAAAGGGAGGGAGGGATCGAGAGAAATAGGGAAGAAGATAAATAAATAAATGGAATTTGATTATTTTCCAAAATTTTTAACATATTTTTAATAAATTGAATTAGCAATTGTGACGAAAATGTTTAAAATTCTATCACAGTTATACTAAATGTATGGGAGGGAAATTTCCTTCCAAAATTTTTTGGTCAAAATGTTCAGCCTTATTTGAATTTTAGGTGTAATTGTGACAATCTGACCCAACCCGGTCGATTCAACCAAATCTAACACAATCCATTGGAAAAATTGAATATTTGGGTTGGTTGGAGTTAGTCTAACCCAAAATCATCGGATCGGATATTAGATTGGATGATATAAAACCTGTTAGACCTCACCTAACCTGATCCAACCTATATTATAAAGAAAAAAAAAAACTAATTTTGGCCTAATTGACTAAAATGTAAAACTGATTTTTGGCCGCCCCCACTCCCCAGCTCCTCTCTCCCGAGTCCCTGACCTTTGACTACCTCGCCTCCCTTGCCATTCTCAGGCCATCTCTTTCTCTTTCTGTCCCCCCTTGACACGGTTGCCTCGCCCCCCCTCCCCTCGGTTATCAAGTTGTTAACACACAATCTTAAAAGCCCAATCAACCAGCTCAGCAGCAACAAGCCAAGCCTATTTTACATTATCTGAAATCTCAGCCCAAAAAGTCTCAAAAAGCTTCTAGAAAATTCTATATTAATATGTTTTTGTATTTATTTATTTACAACATATTACCTTAGGGTTTGTATATAAATATGTAATGATTGGAAACGTAAATGTTATCATTTTCATTGAATACTGTAGCCATAGCAAAAAAAAAGAAATAAACAATTACTTTCTTTTATGGTATCAGAGCTATAAAAGCTCACAGCTAAAATGGCTGCCTTTTCTTCACAAAGCACCTTGCTCACTGGTAGCACACAGTGAGCTTTACCTTTCACCGGTGCCTTCAATCATACATTCCTCTAAAGCTTGAGCGTAACAACTATTTGTTATGGCGATCTCAAGTTATCCCAGCCATACGAGGCTATGGTCTTGAAGGATTTATCCTGGGAATTGCTGAAAAACCCCCACAGTATGTTGAAGCAGATGGAGACGAAGATGAAGCCTCCACTGAGAGAGCCGTGAATCCAGATTTCATAACTTGGGAGAAACAAGACCAACTATTACTTAGTTGGTTGTCATCATCAATTTTCAAAAGGTGTTCTTGGGAATGTCGTTGGCCACAACACTTCTCAAGCTATTGGGAGTGCCTTGGCAAAATTTTTCTCTTCTCAGTCACGGACACAAATCATGCACTTAGGTTCTCAGCTTCAAACTACTCGTAAATGAGCAATGTCCATGACAAACTATCTATTGCTCATGAAGAATGTATCTGACACCTTATCTGCTACAGAAAGCCCAGTTTCTGATGAAGATTTAATCCTATATGGGTTGTCTGGTTTAGGACCAGAGTATGATTCCATTGTCATTAATGTTACAGCCAGGTAAGACACTCCGTCCTTTGATGAAATTCAATTTTTGATGATAAATCAAGAGCTAAAGATTGAGCAGCAACATAGTGCCCTTGCTAATGAAGTTTCAAATGCTGCTGCTAACCTAAGTATTGGAGGACCATTAAGCAGAAGGAAATTCTCCATTCTTCGAGGACAATACAACCGAGCTGCACCTCGTTGAGCCACTCCAATGCCTGCATCGTTTTGAGGTTGAGGACGAGGCCGTTTTGGACGCAATAATCAACACCCCATTTGTCAAGTTTGTACTCGAGTTGGACACACCGCAACCACTTACTTCTATCGTTTTGATCCTAACTTCCAAGTGGTCAAAATTACTCTGCTCAACCTCAACAAGACTCCAACAACATGACTGCCCTGATGGCCTCTCCTAATGATGTGTGCGACCCTGCCTGGTATGTGGATTCTGGAGAAACTCATCATGTTTCCTCTGAGCTAGACTCTCCTCGGCAGCTTTCTGAATACAAAGGAGAAGGAAAACTTTCAGTTGCTAATGGGCAAGGTATGCAAGTTGTTCAAATTGGACAATCCTCTATTCCATTCTCGACAAACAGAGAACTACATTTAAAAAATGTGTTGATAGTGCCTCGAATAAAAAAAAAATTGATAAGTGTTGCAAAGCTAAATGCTGATAATGATGTTTCTATGATATTTTTATTCCCATTCTTGTATTGTGAAGGACAATCATTCGAGGAGTCCTTTTTTGGAAGGGATGCTCCATAAGGGTTTGTATCGGCTCCGAAGCTGCAATCATGGTTCATCTTCTTTACTTAAGTCAAAATTTGCTCACATCAAAGCCCCTCACTCTATTTCCTCACAACTATCTGCTTTTACTGTTTCCACGAAGTCTTGCAACGTTAGACAACCTAAATCTACTGTGAATGTAAATTTGTTTCACTTTAAGTTAGGACACCCTTCTGTTATTGTAATGTAAAAACTTGCTAAGATGAATGGAATTAATATTTATCTTGTTTCTAAATTTCAATTTTGCTTTTCATGTAAATTTGGCAAAAATAAAAAATTACCATTTAAATCATCTTCTCATAATACCTTTGCGCCTTTAGATATTATCTACACTGACATATGGGAGCCGACTCTAATATTATCTAGAGATGGTTTTAGGTATTATTTCCACTTTGTGGATGCTCACAGTCGATACACTTGGATTTTTGCGATGAAGTTAAAATCAGATGTTGTTAAAGTTTTTCTCCATTTTAAAAAATTGGTCGAAAACTTAGCAGGATACAAAATTAAAGTACTACAATTTAATTGGGGTGGTGAGTATCGTCCTCTTGCCCTAATTCATCAACACTTTGGCATTCACTTTCGTCATTCCTATCCACACATTCACGAACAAAACGGAATAGCTGAACGTAAACATCGCCACATAATAGAAATTGACTTTTGTCTTTTTGCTCATGCATCACTCCCACTGACATTTTGGTGGGAAGCATTCCATACTTCAACCTACCTCATCAATCAGCTTCCCTCACCCATTATAGGGAATAAATCTCCTATGCAATTACTTTATCACCAACCACTCGATTACTCCCTCCTAAGAGTTTTTGGCAGCATTTGTTTTCCACAGCTTTGTGCTCATAGTAAGAACAAGTTTAATTTTCACACCGAGAAATGTCTATTCATTGGATACAGTTATGCTCATAAGGGCTATAAATGCCTCAGTTTCTCTAGTAAAACATATATTACACGCCATGTCACATTTAATGAACATGAATTCCCTTTTCTATCTTTGTTCCCTCCTACCCTTCGTACATCCCCTAGTTCTCCACACTTTGTCTCTGCTCCACTAACTCCAATTATGCATCTCTCAACATCAATGACTGTTGTTGACAAAGTGCCCATGATTTTATGCCAACAACATATCCTCATGAGAATTTCTATTCAGCACGTGACTCCCCATTACCACTATCACAAAGTCCAACTTCGGTCTCCCCTGCTACCAAGTCTCCACCATCAATTCATTTGGAAGTTGACATGGCACTCCAGTCCTCTCCACCTCCCCCAAGGAACCAACTGCTCTCTACATTCCATGGTTACTCGATCACAAATGGGTTGTCTCAAGCCACACCTCTTCCTTTTTTCATTTGCTACCAATATTGTGGAACCTACAAAGGCTACCGATGCAATTCAACACTATTTATGGCAGCAAGTCATGAGCACCGAATACAAAGCTCTCATGTGCAACAATACATGGCAGCTGGTTCCCTACACTACCAACATGAATGTCATCAGTAATAGGTGGGTCTTCAAATTGAAAACTCATCCAGATGGATTGATTGAGCGGTACAAGGCACGCTTAGTTGCGAAGGGCTTCCATCAAACCCTAGGGTTGGATTTCACCAACATTTTCAGTCCAGTGGTAAAAACCCCTACCATCATTGTGGTCTTTACCCTTGTCGAAGTTTAAACTAGCCTCTAATCCAACTTGATGTGAATAATGCATTCCTTAATGGAACATTATCACAGCTGGTATTCATGCACCAACCCAAAGGTTTTGTGGATCCTCATCTCCCTACTCATGTTTGCTTACTCACCAAGGCATTCTATGGCCTACACCAAGCACCCCTTGCTTGGTATGATAAGCTGAATACCTTCCTCTTTAAGTGGGGATTTTAAACTTCCAAGGCAGACACATCCCTATTTTTCTATTGCTTTTGCGGCATTACTATGTTGTTGTTAGTAGATGTTGACGACATACTTTTTACTGGCAATTCACCTTCCACATTGCATCGGCTTCAAATGGATCTCAACTAATCCTTTGCACTCAAAATTTTGGGTTCTCTTCACTACTTCCACAACATTGAAGCTTACTAAGATTCCATGGGCCTTTAATTATCTCAAACAAAATATGCCAACGAGCTACTTCGGCACACAAACATGGCTTCATCCAAAAGCTACCCGACACCGTTAAGTACATCAATTATGTTGTCCAACAAAGATGGTGCACTATTTAAATCCTTTTTTATACCGAAGCATTGTTGGTACCTTATAGTACCTCACACTCACGCAACCAGAAATCTCCTTATGTGTCAACCAATTAAGCCAGTATCTTCATCAGCCACGCATACCTCACTGGCAAGCTTGCAAGTGGCTTCTACGGTACATTCATGGCACTACACACCTTAGTCTTCATTTCAAGCCTTCTGCTTCATTTAATCTCACTGCATTCTCTGATTTTGATTGGGGATCTAATCCCGATGATCATCGGTCAACAAGCGGTTATGCTATCTATATGAGTTGTAATATGATCTCTTGGTGTGCCAAGAAGCAAAAACTTGTAGCTTGCTCTAGCATGGAAAGTGAATACCGTGCCTTAGCTTTTACTACGTTTGAAGTCTCGTGGCTGCAACACCTTCTTCGTGAGCTTCACATTCCTCAAAGCAGCTACCCTATAATCTGGTGCGACAACATGAGCACAACTTCCCTTGCAATGAATCCGGTGTTCCATTGGCGTACCAAACACATCGAACTTAACCTCTATTTTTTCCGTGATAAAATCTTACTACTTGACTTACAAGTTCGATTTGTTCCCACTCATGATCAAATTGCTTACCTATTCACTAAACCACTCCCAGCTCCACGATTCTAGTGGTTAAGGGTCAAGTTAAATGTTGACAAGTCCCCTTTTAACTTTAACTTGAAGGGGGATGTTAACACACAACCTGAAAAGCCCAATCAACCAGCCCAACAGCAACAAGCCAATCCTATTTTACATTATCTGAAATCTTAACCCAAGGAGTCTCAAGAATATTCTAGAAGCACAGTTGTTGTTCCTATCAGAATTGCACCATGAAGCTTCTAGACAATTCCATATTAATATGTTTTTGTATTTATTTATTTACAACATATTACCTTAGGGTTTGTATATAAATATGTAATGATTGGAAAGGTAAATGTTACCATTTTCATTGAATATTGTATCTGCAGCAAAAGAAAGAAATAAACAATTACTTTCTTTTACAGGTCAACTGCCCTTTCCCTCCAACCATCTCTTTCTCTCTCCCCCTTCCCTGCACGACTGCCTCGCCCCATCTCTCTCAGATCAGCTGCCTCACCCCCCTCTGCACAGCTGCACTGGTGACCCACTCAGCTCCTGTCTACCTTGCCTTCCTTGCCGTCGCCTCTCTCCCGAGTCCACGACTCCACTTCTCCTAAATAATAAATTCCATTTTTATAAATATGAAGTGTAATGGAAAAGCTGTTTGATTGAATACTCTGTTTATGTTTATACAATGTTTTCTTGCTTTGCTAATATGTTGGTTTCCTGGAATGCTTTCTTGCTTTGCTAATATGTTGTTTTAAGCTTTGCTCTGTTTTGAAATGAAATTGAAAAGCTCATGTGTATTAAGTTTGATTGAGTACTTTGTTTCTGCTTATGGATTGTTTGTTTTAATTTGATCTATAATTTATTTTTATTGTTCTATATTATGTATATATATATATGTCTAACAGTTATTGGTCAAAATTATAAAAATTGCTATATAATTGAATAGTTTATTTATTTAATATGTATAATAAGATCAAATTTAATATATTTGAAAAATAAAACTTATAATTTTTTATTAAATTTTAAATTTATGATATATTTGAATACATAAAAATATCATAATATTAATTTTTATTTTTATTTTGTTATATAGTATGTTCTAAGTAAAAAAAAAAAAGTATTTTTAAATTAAACTTTAGGCTTAAACCTTAACCCGAAGTTCGAGCTCGATAGTCAAGCCTAAAGCCCAGTTTGATAACCATAGAACTCAACACTAAACTTAAAATTTAAAGTATTGGTCTAGCCTAGTCGGGCCCTACCCTGTCCGAGCTAGAAATTTTGAACTCGGGCCGAGCCCGGCTACTCGAATTTACTCCCCCATGTACACTTGAAACTCAAAAGCTAATTTATCAAATTCTTTGGTGAGGCTAATTCCAATTCTTCTTTTCCTCTACCTTCACAACAAGAAATTTAAACTTTAGTAACAAAACTATTTGGTGAATGCGGTTTTTTGGTTAATAAACTTAATCAGTGACAAGAAAAATATAATAATTTTAGAATCCATTGCAATTTAGTACTTTGAACTTTTAGAGATATAGAATTTCAATTTTAAACTTCATATTCTGTCAATTTAAGCCTTAAAATTTTTAAATTTGTACGAATTTAGTCCAATTGGACTGTTTTTTGGACATGTCGTTAACAGTGGCACGTGATAAACATGTGAGCTTGTGTTAATTGCAATTTAATATTTTGGACTTTCATGGTTGTGCGATTTAGGCCCTTAACTTTATAATTGTGAGATTTAGGCCTTTGATTTTTTAAATTGTGCAAATTGTTTCAATTTCATGATTTCAGTGGACAAAGTGGTAATGAGATGCACATAATAAACACATAACCCATAGTATTTTTAATTTAAAGTAAACGACATAGCAAATTGAAAAGAATGTCACTACATGCCATGGAAGTGCATGGTTTGACCATATACCACCAGCACCATTTTCGGTGAGTGGGTAATCACCTCCCATCTAAAGCCAACTAGAAAGCTTCGAGCAGCAAAGTTTTATCAACTTTATAACTCAAATAAATCATAAAAAATCGTTTAAGATATTGCGAATTAAAAGAAGAAAATGATCATGTGCAAGTCACGTTCACTCCGTTAACAATCTGTTCACTGGAATCGTGAAATTGAACCAATTTGCACCAATTTGAAAAATTAAAGGTCCAAATTGCACAATTATGAAGTTGAGGGTCTAAATCGGATAACTATGAAAATTAAGAGTTCTAATTGCAATAAATTTTAACTCATATATTTGTCACGTGCACCACATTAATAATACGTCTGGAAAAAAATCATCTATTTGGACCAATTCATTCAAATTTAAAAGCTTTAAAGTTCAAATTGACCGACTATAAAATTTAAAGCTAAAATTGTACAACTTTAAAAGTTCAGATACTAAATTGTAATTAACTCATAATTTTAAATTCAAATCTCTCCAACTACCACTGATACTAATATAAATATATGTATACATATTCTAATATATGTATACACATTCTAACATTAGGGGATTGAAAAAAACATTCTAACATTAGGGGATTGAAAATTTTTAATTTGAGATTGCACACATTCTTTGTCAGCTGGGAACTAAAATTTTTGCAAATAAATTAGTATCCATATTATTATTGATTAAAATTACATATCATTGACATAGTACAGAGATGTTAAATTTTGAGGTCTTGGATTTTTTTATTATAATTTAAATTAAAAAAGGGTATGTAACCCCTCAAATTTATTTAAATGTTGTTTTGGACAGCTGGATGTACAATTTTTTTTTTTTGGTGAATACCTGGATATACATGTTAGTATGTTACCATTGCCGAAGGGACATACATCCCTATTGAGTGTGTCATAGTCTCTTTGGAAAGAAATTATTGACTGTGTATGACTCATATATTAGGTATTTTTTTCTATTTTTTTTGGCTGAAGGTACGTATTAGGTATGATTTGATTTGCAATCAACACAATTATTCAACTTCTATATGTAAAAAAATATATTTAATAACTTTAAAAGCTATCATTGTTTAATTCTTTGAAAGAAACACTGGGCAACACTTGCATTACACACACATGTATATATCCAAATACAAGGATAACCTAGAACTACTTTCCAAAGGGTTTTCAATTAATTAAAGCTTTACATCCCTCACCATTTGTTCCTAGCTATCGTTAGTTAAACACGGGGAAAAGTACATATATATGGTATATGTGTATGTGAATAAATTGTTTGCTTTAATAAAAATTCAATCAAAATGAGAAAATGATAAGTTTTATAAAATTCAGTAAAATACAAAAAAAAAAAAAAAATCCTCAAATTTTCCACTCCGTATTTCAAATCCATAATTTTTTCGGTATAAGCGCGAGGGACAAACCAATTAAACCACCTCTTCACTTTTACATACATAGTAAAAACAATTATAATTAGTAATAAAATAATGATTATTTAATTTATTAAAAAAAATTAACAAGCTAAGCAGCTAAAAAATTATTTAATATATATAGAAATTTAATAATACAAAAGTAATTCTTTTTTNTTTTTTTTTTTTTTTTTTTTTCACTTGGACTAGAAGGAGTAATCGCAGTTATGTGGAAAGTCTTTTGGACTGTGTATTTGCCTGTTCTTTTTGTTTGGATGTTTTGAAAACAATTAATTGTCTCATTTTGCCTCGAATGAACTCAAATCATTATCCTTTAATTCTGTCTCTCGAGGATTAAGCTATGATGGCCCCACGGCCTTTCCGTTTTTAGTCCATGTGGACACATTACTAGGATTTTCATACTTTTAGTTCTTCTATCTGAAATTGTTCTATTTATGGAAATTTATTTTCTTGTGCCATGGCCAAATTTGCTTTGAAGGATTGGAATAAAAAGTTTTTTAAAAACAGTGATTTGAATATTTCTCAGGCTGAAACTTGTATTCAACCTGTACAAGATCGTTTTATTTTATGAGGATTTTTCTGAAGCTCTTATTGAGGAGGAATTTCAGGCTCAGAATGCTTTGAATACTTGTTTGGATAACAAGGATCAGATGTTACTTGATTGATGTTATGTTAGTGGCTTTTCTTATGGTAACTGAAACTCAATTTTTTTTTTTTCATTCCTTGCCCTCTATCTGTAAGGATTCTCGACTTTTGTTTAATATGAAGGTTCAAGGTGTGTAGGTAAATATGAATTCGACCAACTGAGCCCGAGGTATGGTTTTATGGTCGGAATATCCGACTATTTTGATAAGCCTACTTGACCTTATTATTTATTTGACATTGTACGACCTTTGTAGTTTACGCTCGGGTATAATTTTGCAAGATGATTATGACGATCTTAACTCATCCTTCTGAGGTTCGGAAGTTCGAGAATTAGAGCATCCCTAAGCAATCGCTCAAGAGATGAATTTCCAACGTGACTAGCAGGAAGCTCAGTCACGGAGCCTTGTAGTCCAGCCCATTAAGGTTGGGGGCCTGGTTTCCTAAAGGAATTATGAAACCTAAAAGTCTGAGACACTATAAATACCCTACTAAGGTATTGAGGCAAGGATCTTGAATTTCTAACCCTAGAGATCACTTTCTTTCTAGCCTTCAAAACACATATAACTTGAGTGTCGGAGTGTTTTAGGTTGGTACCACACTGGTGCTCCAAGATCTTCACGTTCATTCTGTTATGTAGGTTAATGGCAAAAGATGAATGAGCGATTTTGCACCACTACACAAGGTACGGTGACTTTGGGTAAAACTTTAATTAGAAATCATGTTATTGATTTTTACCAAGTTTTGTTTTCTCATAATGTCTAACGCTGTCCAAATAATTCTTATTTGCTTTGCGTTGCTCTTTCTTTGCTTTCTAACTTTTTGACTGCTATTATTTTGGAGGGAGAAATTCAGACAACGGTTTTTAGTCAAAATCCTAATAGTTTTTGGGGTCCGGATGGCTTTATCGATCTATTTTACCATACCTATTGGGATATTATTTGATTGGAGGTGGTGATTGCAGTTCAACACTTTCTTTTTATTACTGAGCATTTGTCCTTTGGTCTCAATGCTAATTGTTTGATTTTGATTCTAAAGGTTGAGGGTGCGGTCTCGATTGATTAATTCATACCTATAGAGATGGGTTATTTTCTTTTCAAAATTATCTCCAATGTTTTGACTGGTAGGCTAGCTATTGTGGTAAGTGCTATTATTTTCAAGAATCAGTTTGGCTTCATTAAAGGGCGTCACATTGAAGATTGCATTGTGATAGCATCAGGCTATGTTAATAATTTAGATATGGGGGGTAACATGGCCTTGAAGATTGATATCATAAAAGCTTTTGACACTTTTGATTGGAATTTTTTATTTGATGTTTTGCGAAAATTTGGCTTTAGTTAAGTTTTTTGTAGTTTGATTCGTATAATTTTGGAATTGGGCAAAATTTCGATTATAATGAATGGACCTTTAGAAATTTAATTTTGTTGTTCTCAGGGGGTGTGTAAAGGAGATCCTCTTCCTCCCCATCTTTTTTGTTATTACTAAGGATGCTTTGAGTTGATATATTTCAAGTTTTGTTGTTTCAAAGAGGTTTGTTCCTATTTTTTCTCCTCTAAATTGTACCTTTCCTTCTCATTTATTGCATGTAGATGATGTTCTTCTTTTCTAAATTGTTGCTTGGTCTAAATGCTGTTTACAGGCTAATGAGGGAGGTCTTGGGATCAAGAATTTGGTTTCTTTTAATAAGGCTCTACTGAGTAAGCTTACTAGGAAATTTATGACTTCAGACTCTTTTGTTTTTTATTTCTTGATGGCTCGTTATCAAGGGAAACTTGATGTGCTTTTTTATGCTTCTTCCTCTATTTGGTCGGCTCTGAAAGAATTTTATTTTATTTTAATGTATGATCCCGTTGGATTATTGTTTGACATTCTAAAGTTAAATTTTGGTTTTATAATTGGTTAGGTTTTTTGATTTCAAATTTGTTATCTCATACGCAATTTATGAATCCAAATATCACTCTTTGTAGTTTAATTGATTTTGAGGGGAATTGGTGTCTTTCAAATAGTTTTAAAATCCTTTTACTTTTGGATTGTATTGAATAACTTTTAAATTCTTGTGAGGAGGATCCTTTGGTGTGGACTCCTTCAAGACTTGGTGTTCTGTCTTGTCAGGATTTTTATGCCCCAATGTTTGATCAACGAGATATTAGTTTTAGGTTAAGCATTTTTGGTCTTCTTTTATTCCACCTTTAAGACCCTTTCTTGTTGGCGTCTACTTCAACGTTGCTTGCCTATGGATGGTATTTTTATTCAGATTGGTATTCAAATGCCATCAAGATGTTATCTTTGCAATAAGAATGTGGAATGTATCTCTCATCTTTCGTTTTTTCATTGCTCTCATGCTTTGGCAATTTGGCATGTTCTTAAATTATTGTTTGATATGTCTTTTAATCTTTTTGGTTCGATGGCAAATTTATTTCTTCAGAGATTGCTTTGAATTGTAGTTCACAACGACACAATCTCTTGTTGGCTATTATGAGTTTCGATTTTGCTGCTATTTGGTTATCTCTGGTTCAAAGTTTTATGGGTCTAGATTTTGTTTCTCTTTCTCGCGCTTTATCCTTTATTCAAAATGCCATTTTTTTAGAGCAATCACCTTCAAAAGAGTCATATGTTTAACTCTATTGAGGATTTATGTTGCTTTGCCATCTTGGTTTCTTGGATTTACCTTCTAAGGTTCCCCAAATTAAGCAAGTGGTTTTGTCTCTTCTTTTTCCAGAATGGTTAAAATGTATATTGATGGTGCAGTGAATGGTTGTTCAGGTGTTGGAGGTTGTGGGGTGTCTTCAGAATTTGTTGTGGATTCGTAAAAGGTTGTTTCAATCTCTTGTTGGCTATTATGAGTTTCGATTCTGCTGCTATTTGGTTATCTCTAGTTCAAAGTTTTATGGGTCTAGATTTTGTTTCTCTTTCTTTTTCTCGCGCTTTATCCTTTATTCAAAATGCCATTTTTTTTAGAGCAATCACCTTCAAAAGAGTCATGTTTAACTCTATTGAAGATTTATGTTGCTTTGCCATCTTGGTTTCTTGAATTTACCTTCTAAAGTTCCCCAAATTAAGCAAGTGGTTTCGTCTCTTCTATTTCCAGAATGGTTAAAACGTATATTGATGGCGCAGTGAATGGTTGTTCAGGTGTTGGAGGTTGTGGGGTGTCTTCATAATTTGTTGTGGATTCGTAAAAGGTTGTTTCAATCTCTTGTTGGCTATTATGAGTTTTGATTTTGCTGCTATTTGGTTATCTCTGGTTCAAAGTTTTATGGGTCTAGATTTTGTTTCTCTTTCTCGCACTTTATCCTTTATTCAAAATGCCATTTTTTTAGAGCAATCACCTTCAAAAGAGTCATATGTTTAACTCTATTGAGGATTTATGTTGCTTTGCCATCTTGGTTTCTTGGATTTACCTTCTAAGGTTCCCCAAATTAAGCAAGTGGTTTCGTCTCTTCTTTTTCCAAAATGGTTAAAATGTATATTGATGGCGCAGTGAATGGTTGTTCGGGTGTTGGAAGTTGTGGGGTGTCTTCAGAATTTGTTGTGGATTCGTAAAAGGTTGTTTCGTTGTTCCTTTAGGTGTTGTTTATGCATATAATGCTAAGATTTGGGCCGCAATAAATGCTATTGAGATTGCAAAGCATTTTGGTTGGTATGCTTTTTGGATCGAGTCCAATTCTACTTTTGTGGTTAATATTCTTGTTAACAGTTCTAATGTTATGCCTTCGTAGTTGCGAATTTGGTGGTATTTTATTCTTCATTATATCTCTAGTATTCGTTTCAAGCTTCTCATATATACAGAGGGAGAAACAAAGTGTCATATGCTTTTTCTAAAATGCCTTCTTAATTGTCAATTGATAATTGGTGGCTCGATCTTTCGGATGATTGTCTTTCGTTTTATTTTTCTAATGTGCAGAGTTTTGCAAACTATAGGTTTTGACTTTAGGAGTTTATTTGTCCTTGTGGGGATTTATTTTGTTTGCAACTCCGGTACTTTTTTTTTCTCTCTCATGAGTTTATTTCCACCACAGGGGTTTTTGGCTCTTTGAGTTGTTAATAAAGCCAATTTTTGGTTAGGTTTCTCATTTTCGAGTTTGTTTTGGGTTTTTTCCTTGTCTTGTACTCTTTTTCTTTGATTTTTTAATAAAAGGCCTTTATTCTGATTATATAACTTCTAGCTAGCTTGCTAAAACATGTTTTCTTTTATAAGGTAATTTAGAATTCATTAAGTTCAAAAAATTGATCAATATGTGCAATTAAAAATCTGATTTCGCTGACTATAAATTATAAATGATAAATTTTATTTTAAAATATCTACACTATAGAATATATGTATATATATATATACTAGAGTTTAATTTCAAACAAAAATGATTTAACAGATGTTGAAATTCTTCTATTTTTGCTAAAGAGAAAGAAAGAAAGAAAGGTAGTGCATTTATATATAGATTCTTAATTATTTTAATCTATATAGATTAATATTATATCCCCTGGTCATTAAGCAATGTCACTATCATGACATGGAATCTTTCCTCAGGGACTAAATGACTTGCTCATTGTGCTTATTCTGAAGACTCCTTAATTCACCAATTTTAATCAAATTCGTCCGATAGCACTTGGCTTCACAGTCTACAAAGTTCTCTCAAAGATTTTAGTTAGTCGGCTGAGACCTCTGCTTCATGATCTTATATCCCCTAATCAATCGGCCTTTGTGTGGAGTCACTGGATAAGGGAAAATTCAATTATGGTTTAAGAAATAACTCATTCTATGAAGCTGAAGAGGGGTGCTAAAGGGTTTATGGGCATTAAAATTGATCTTAATAGAGCTTATGACCGGGTGGAATGGAATGTCTTGCTCAATATTTTGAAAGCCTACGGTTTTGATGATAAGTTTAGACTGCTGGTTTTCTGATGTGTCTCATCTTTGATGGTGAGATTGCTACTTAATGGTTCTATGTATGGGCATATTCCAGTGGAGATAGGTATTAGACAAGGGGACCCACTCTCACCTTTCCTCTTTGTCCACTTTCTGGAAATTTTATCCCTGATGATCAACAAGCTTGAAAGGGATGATGGTGAAATACAAGGAATCAAAATGGCAAGGTTGGCTCCTCCTATCACACACCTTTTCTTTGCTGATGATATTCTCATTTTTTGCAAAGCTTCCGTTGATCAAGCACCAAAAATCATTAAATGTTTGGATACATTTTGTGCCTCGACTGGACAAAGTTTCAACCCCTCAAAATTGGGCTGTTTTTTCTCTCAAAACATTCGTGGCAATCTTAAGGCTGCGATTAAGAGTTGTTTAAATATGAAATAATTGGATTGAGATGTGAAGTATCTGGGTAATAATATGTTCCCCAACAAACATCATAAAAAGGATTTTGAAGCTTTGGCAAGGAAAATTACTTCTCGCTTTGATAGTTAGAAGGCTAAGCTCCTTTCTCAAACTGGAAGGGCTACTTTAGTCAAACATGTGATTTCGACTATTCCTCTTTATTCCATGGCAGCCAATAAGGTCCCCGCTGAAATTTGTAAAGAGGTTGAGAAGAGCTCACGGGCTTTCTTTGGACTCTGGTTGCTTGGAATAAGGTTTGTAAACCCAAAGCCTGTGGAGGTTTGGGTCTTAGAAAGCTAAGTGAAATGAATTCAACTTTACTTGGAAAAATGGGATGGTCGCTGGCAAACAACACTGGAAAAATGTGGGTCAAGGTTTTAAAGGCGAAATATTTTCCCCATGTTGATTTCATGCACTGCCGAAGAAAGAAGAATTGCTAAAGAGTTTGGCCAACAATCTTGAACACCTGAAATATTTTAAGGAAAGGGCTTTGCTTCAAAGTGGGAAAAGGTAATAACATCAATTTCTAGGAAGACCCTTGGGTCCCAAATCTACCTGAGTTTAAACCAATTCCCAAAAATGAGTTGGTGAGGCAAAGACATGGTATGGTGCAATCACTTATGGATAGGAATGGAGAGTGGAAGCTAAACATTCTTAATGAATTATTCAATGCCAAAACTGTAAAACGCAGTTGTGAAACCTTCTGGGAAAACATGGAGGATGATGACAGATTGGTGTGGCTGGGAAACAGAAATGGTGCATTTTTAGTTAAATCCTACTACTGGATGAAAAATTGGGATAAAGAGAGTCAAGTGATTTGGTGGAAAAATCTTTGGAATAGCAATATTCATGCAAGACCTAAATTCTTTATGTGGAAATTGGTTAACAGAGGTCTAAGTGTGAAGCAGAATCTATTACACCGTGGAATAAAATTGAGTGATGACAGATGTGTGCATGGCTGCAATGCAGTGGAAAGTGAAGTCCACTTAATGTTTGAATGTCAGTTTGCTAGAGGATTATGGTTTATAACTCCATGGGGAATAAGATGGGAGGCCATTTTTAGCGATGGGGATCCTTATATCAATGGGGTTCACAACTTATTAGAAAAAATTTGGAACCCAAGAGTTTATTTTCCAAATGCAACAGAAAATCATAAGGATCTCATTCTTTACAGCGTGATCATCCTTGAGCATATCTGGTGAGCTAGGAATGAAGTGCTTTTTTCACATCTCCTTAAAGGATTCAATCAATTCGGTGAGGCAGAAATTTGTGGAATTTAAACAAGCTCTTGGTTGGAGCATGCATAATGAGGGGCTGATCATGAGAGAGAGAAGGGTAAGCGGATAGACACCTCCGCTAAAAGGGTTGCTGAAAATCAATGTTGACGCGACGGTAAGGAAGAATGGAAGCTTTCTCACAATGGTGGCTAGAAATGTCAATGGTAATCTTATAGAAGCTCACTCCTTTAAAGCCAATACCCAAGATTCGATGATAACTGAACTATGGGCAGTTTAGCAAGCTTTGATGGTTTGTGTTCACAACGGGTGGAAGAGGGTCTTGTGTGTATCCAATGCTAAGGATGTGGTGCTTTGCCTAAATGAGGGTAACTCACAGAACCTGCATTGGTCTGCGGAGACCCTCTTAAAAGATGTTTTATGTTTATGTAATTTTTTTGATTTCATTAGGTTCTCCTAGTGTAATAGATATTGTAATAGCCTTGCCCATCTTTGTGCGAAATGGGCGGCTGAGAACAATTTTTGTGGCGTGATCACTGAGGAAGTTATACCTAAAGATATTTTAGACTGTATAGCTCTAGAGAAGAGAACTATTCTCTCTGATGGAGCCGGGATAGCTACTTGATGGCTGTGTTATGTCATTTTCTTTTGGTTTCAATGAAACTCTTATCATTTTATCAACAAAAAAATCATGACAAATAATCATACTATGTAATACACCAGGAAAAAAAATTCAAAAGCTTATTTATCAAATCCTTTGGTTAGGCTAATTCCATGACTCCTTTGCCTTTATCTTCTGGGAATTTCTCAAGTGAACTCCTTTGTTTGAGAGGGTTCATTGAAACCTCTCAAAAAATTATATTATATAGACAAAAAAATTACATGATATGGACAAAAATTACACATTATAAACAAAAATTACTCATTATAGAAAAAAGTTACTCATTATAGAAAAAAATTACATAATATTAAAAAAAATTATATATTATGGACAAAAATTACTCATTATAGACAATATAGAAAAAATTACATAAAATGAAAAGGGTTTATGCATGAACTTCATGTTGAATTTTAAAAGGGCTCACCCAAGTGAGATCATTATCTTCTATTTGTTTATATCGTCCTCATAAACGGATCTAGGGGAACGGGCTGAGGTCATGCTATATATATATATATATATAAGTGAATTTATTGTAAAATATATTTTACAGTTATT
>QANX01007579.1:0-36687 GCA_003254975.1 Ochetophila trinervis
AAACATGAAAAAAATTTAAAATTTATTTATGGCTTTTCTTTCTCTTTTTTAATTTTTTTTAGTTTTTCATATAATTAAAAATGAAAAAACCAATTTTAAAGGTAATTTGCTATACACGTGACCTTTAAATTGATGAAATTCATCAAATTTAACTAAATTGGACAAAAGTGCATTTTTTTTTTCAATTTAGAGGTATTAATTGTAAAGATCCCTATGTGAACAAATTCAATTTTAAAATATATTAAAATGCATTTAGACTTTTTTATTTATTTCCTTCTTCTATCTAATGTAAGTTCATTTAATTGGTAGTTCCATATTTGAAGGCTTCGTTTCAATATTCTACAAGAAAAACTTATGATATAAATATTACAAGTTTCATGTACATAAAATGTCATATTTTTCCTCTATAAAAAAAGATAAATAAAATAAAAAAAATTAATTTCTATTTCTCAAAAAGGAAAAAAAACGAAAAAGAAAACTTTATATGATTAAGTAGAAGTAAAAAAAGTGCCAAAAATATTGTAAATGGTTAAATGCTATTTAGTATATGAATTTTTAAAGTTGTGTGGTTTTAGTCTTAAATTTCACGTTTGGTCCATTTAAGCTTTAAAGTTTTCAAATTTGTGCAAATTGGTCCAATTGGATGGAATTTTGGATATACCGTTAGCAGAGTATACATAACAAACACATGAGTTAGTGTTAATTACAATTTACTACCTTGAACTTTTATGGTTGTGTGATTTGGGTCTTCAACTTCTTAATTGTGTAATTTGTACCCTGAATTTTTCAAAATTGTGCAAATTGGTTCGATTTCACGATTTCAATAGATAGATAGATTGTTAATGAGATGTACGTGACATACGCACTCTTTTTTTCTCTTAATTTGCAATGTTGTGAGCAGTGTTTTCTAGTAAATTGAAGGTGTAAAGCTAACATGAGTTTACTGCTCAAAGCTTGTTTGTTAGCTCTAGATGGACGGTGTGATCATCCATTCGTCGAAAAATGGTGCTAAAGGTAGATAGTCCGACCATGCACTTTCATGGCGTTTAGTGGTATGCTTGCTTGTTTGATTTGTCGTTTCATTCAAATTAAAAAAGAAAAATGGGTCATGTTTTCTCTATGTATCTTGTTATCAATCCATCCATTGAAATTTTGAAATTTAACCAATTTGCACCAATTCGAAAAATTAAAAGTCTAAATCACACAATCATGAAAGTTAAAGATACTAAATTGTAGTTAATCTTAACTCAAGTGTTTGCAATAAGCACTCGTTAACTGTTCGTCCAAAAAACCTGTCCAATTGGACTAATTTGCACAAATTTAAAAAATTTAAAGTTTAAATTGACCAAACATGAAATTTAAGACTAAAATTGCACAACCTTAAATTCAAAGTACTACACTGCAATTAACCTATTATAAATAGACCAAGGGAGACAAAGGATCTAATATGCCATGATCGGATATTACCCTAAATCATAAGCAATAATGTGTCTTTTGGACATTATTTTAAAAATATATGATATTCCATGAATGTCACTATATTCAAATAACAATTTATTTAAATGAAACGCTATGTAGAAATTTCTGGCTTATCGAGTTAATTTAGCACGTAGCCATATATGCCAGATTAATTCATCTCAAAACCTTTTTTTAATAATATATTTGTCCTTTTTTCAAGTGAAAATACTAAAATTTAAAATTAGGAAAGGAGTAATTGTTGGATTATCAATCACTACAAGAAATTTGGCCTACAGCAACGGAAATTGAAGCTACAAAATAAATTTTGTGACAAAAGGTACCTCTTTAGTTTCAAAAAAAATTTCGTGACTGTTTAAAAAATATGATATTTTCAGTTACAAAATTTTAAATCGTAATATTTTTACGTAACTAATGGGTCAATTTTTCAGAGGAAAATTTTCTCTCCAAAAATTTAAAACTGTTACAAATTTTTCATCTTCATGATTAAATACTCCGAGTTTGACTGGTCAACTGATGAAATACATACAGTCAGAAAAATTAATTTTGTGACTGATATAGATATTTTATTTCCATTAAAAACTAAATCAGATTAAAAAAAATTTGTCCAAAATGGCACCGTTTTGGACAAATTTTTGTGTGTGCCCTTCATCTACCAGTGTTGAACCTTATTTACTAATGTTATGAACAGTGGCCTCCTCTCCACAACACCCACTACCCTGGCCAGCCGAACCCAAAATCCCTGGCAATACAGAGGTATCTTGTGTCCCATCTGTCTTCAAACTCACCGCCGCATCGGTAAAAGACTACCGCCGTGGACTTCTGGCTTTGTGCGTTGAATGCAGATGTGGGTTGTTCATAACTTTTCTTTGTTTGCTTCGAATTTGTTCTTCTCGGAATCGGCCTCTTTCTTTTTTAGAATGCTGAAACTTTGAAGCACTGTGTATGATTTCCATGGCTAACTACAATCTTACTATATGTTAATCCCTTTGATTTAGGGTTCCATTTTTTGGAATGATTTAGTTTTTATGTAAGTTTGTATGTAGTTAATTCGAAATTTGTGTGTGTATTATGCATTGTTCTTTTAATTCCAGAAATTTCTCATGCATTAACATGGAGAATGCCCAATTTTCATTATGATCATTGTAATTTTGCATCATTTATATATGCATATGTATATATAAATTCAGGTGCTTAATGGGTTATTTAGCTTTTGTATATATATTCTTTGGTACATTTCTAAGAGGACCACCATATTCTAAACATATATTAAACACCTTGCAAGGTCCAGTCTACTGATCATAACATGATTATGTATTTCAGATGTAACAGCTACTAAGATTTAAAATCAATTATGAGTAGCATGTTCGCCAAAACATAGAATCTTTGTTTGAGATAAGGACAGAGAATAAATATTGCCAAATTTGTTCATCTTCTCAGACATGCTAAAATATTGTCCCACTGGTGGGGCATATATTGTGGTGCTTTCCAAGCATAGTCTTAAAATATATATTCCAATATATTAATTATTGTATGTGAAAAGTTGAATGAAGGAAAGGGATTTATTTGTTTTTAGATTTACTAGTTTCCATTGGCACTAGATGTTCCATAACTTTAGTAGGTGATTTTATCAAGTCCAATCTGCATTGCCCTTTCAAGGAAACACATGTTGTCAGTTGCTATTTGCTGAAATTTGTTTTTGTTACATTGTTATCTTTTTATGATGTATAAGGTCTTTAAGATTCTACTTAGTATCAAATTGTTGATTTTTTGAGGAAATGCTTTTGTGCTAATCTGAGTATATGTTTTTTTTATAGTGACCATAGGGGAGATAGCTAATTTTGCTACTTATACATTTGCTCCAGCTATTCTAGTGACTCTAAGTATTATTTTCAGGTATGGATCATTCTACTTTTAATTACACTTTCTTCTTAAATGTACAAAATTACCTCCATGCTTGTGTAGTTGCATGCTTGTATATAAGCACGCTGATACAGGTATTTGTATGTGTATAATATGGTTGTTGCATCAGTGCGTGCATGCAAGTAAATTTATGAAGTTGTTATTATGCAGTGCAGTGCTTGCTCATTCTGTTTTGGAAGAAAAAGTGCATATATTTGGCGTGCTAGGTTGTGTTCTCTGTGTGGTGGGCTCTGTAAGCATAGTTTTGCATGCTCTGCAGGAGAGAACTATAGAATCTGTAAAGCAAGTATGGTCCCTTGCTACAAAACCAAGTACTTGACCAGTTATAGTTAAGTCTCTTGATTTGATGTATTTTATGTCTACATTTTCAAAATTCAAACCAATTTCTAGTCTTTTGACTACATTTGCATGAGCCCATGAAAAAAATTGTTGCAAAAAATTTAATATGTTCTTGTTTTGTTGAGAAATGCTGGGGATTTCGATGTTTTGCACAAAAATTATTGTCCTCTACCTGCAAACTTCTAAAACTATGAGTATCGAATGAGATTATATTCTTGTTCAAAATGCTATGCGGAAAGAATCATCAGGTGCTACATTAGATATAAAAAGAAGTCAATCAAGGGCCTCTTTAATGATAGCAATGTGATTACTTGGGACACTTGTAAAAGCAATCAAAGAGAGATTCACTTAAGTGTGTTTTACACTAACTATCTTATTTTGCAATTAACATGTTTCATTGTCTACACTTGTTTAGTTGTACTTCTGGTTGTTGTTATCATTTTACTTGTGCCACGTTATGGGACAATTCATCTTGTGGTGTATATTGGAATTTGTTCACTCATGGGCTCTCTTATGGTCTATTTTTCTCTTTTAATCTTTCGTCTTTTTTCTATTATGGAATCTTGGTAGCATGATACTTTTGTTGTTATGTTGTAGTTCTAATACTGTTGCTTACTAAAACCTATAGGTTATGTGCGTGAAAGCAGTGGGAATTGCTTTAAAGCTGTCGTTTGAAGGAATGAATCAATTTAAGTACTTCCAGAGATGGATTTTTACAATTTCTCTGATATTTTGTTGCCTTTTGCAAATTAACTACTTAAACAAGGTATGTTTAATCTTCAACAGATTTTTGTTTATCATGTTATTTTCACTGCATACTAAATATAATCACTGTTATACTCCCGAATAATATTAGAATGATGGGTAGTTTGGTAGTTCCTTGTGTTTGATGATGCACAAAAATCGTACACATTTTCTACTTATTTAGGGGATATGCAAGTCTGCATCAAGTGTCTCATCTCTTTCTAGTCAACATATCTTTAATATTAAGAAATATAAAATGAATTGGGGATTTACTGTAAATCCAACTATCAATGAATGGTAAGCTGAAATGGGATCACAGGCTTAAATTATTATCAAGTTTTGACATCTAAGTGATGAAATTTAACCAAGAATAATTTCCAGTCTGGGGAGCTTGTTATGTGAATGATTTAAGTATCCACATATGTTGAGCAGCCTTTTGAATCTAACAGTTAAAGAATCTTTGGAACTTGGAGTAACTGGTGCAGTAAAAGAAGAATTAGAAGAAGGGTAGAAAAAAAAAAAGGGATTAAAATCTATATTGTCTTGATAGAGTTAGACCTATTTATATCGGTCTCTTAAAATTATAATTAAAAACTAAGTACAATATGCTTAAGTACTACCTTTGCATTAATGCTTTCCATAAATATGCTGGAACAAAAAATTGTACTGATCTTGATGGTTTTACTTTAATCCTGTTTATATTTCTTTTCACTTTCTACTTTCCAAAAATATTCGGGTACTTGATCTTTATGTAGATCTTAGTGTTGCAAGTTCTGCTGAAGAGGAAAAGCCTCGAAAATTTAAATCATGGAGAGGCTGAAGAGGCACGGAAAAGGGAAGAGGCAGCAGTTCAAAAAGCCGCCAACTTTGAGGTGCAAAACGAGGAACTCAAAGAAAGGCTGAAAGTGTATGAGGATCATCATAACAATTATATGACTTACATAAAAGAAATGTAGCTGCAAATGGACTCTTTTGAGCATAATCTATCAACTAAGACAACTCCTAATGATGAAAGAACTTGTGAATTAACAAGTAGATGGCAATATATATTGTTAATGAGCCTTACATAACTTATGTGTCTGAAATTGTGTTGGTTGTTTGTTGTTGACTGATGTGCAGGTTCCTTTAGCTTAGACTCGGAATGAATGTTGTATGCAAGCTGATTCTTACTTTTGAGATGACAGTAAATATTAGTTGGAATGTCAAATATTAATATATATTTTTTGCACATGCTGTGATTAGGTAGTGAGAAACTGAATTAGCAATGCTAAAACTTTAGTCTTATATATATTTTGTGGATATATAGTAATATTTTGGGATGGTTTGTTATAGGCAAAGCAGAATATTTTGATAAGAATTTGTTTATTTAGTTGTTGTTTGTTGGTTGTAGATACAATTTGGAACTTATATATGTTGTATTTCTGGATAGTCCCTGCCAATAAAAGTAATAATAATTACAATAATAATAGCCTTTTCTTTAGACTATTTTATATAAATTGGTTTTGGGTTATATGTTTGATAATTTAGATCAAATATTTATTAAAACAAAGCATTTGTTGTCTGATCTAAAGTACTTTTCAATTAGTATATATCCTAATTAATTTATCTAATGTTTTTCAGATATGAATATTAAAACGATGCGAATTATGCGGAAAGAGAAAGCCAAATAAAACTCTAACACCAAAGAGATGCGGTGTCCTGTTACGTACACTCCAGCTCAATTAATATACAACCTCTAAAATTTTAAAGGGGCAAATGCATTTTATTATTATTTTAAATTAAATATGTATACATAGAAATTTAATATTTAATTTGTACAATTGATATTCCGTAATTTGAAAAAAGTTACATATTTGTCCAATTTAGTTAAAATTGACAGATTCAATCAAATTAGAGACTCTCAAAATTGGTTTTTTTTTCATTTTTAATTATACCAAAAATGAAAAAATTAGAAAACAAGAAAGAAAAGCCATAAAAGAAATTCAAACTATTTTTTGGTACAAATAAAAATGAAGAAGTCAATTTTGAAAGTCATTTTCTATGCACATGATTTTTAAGTTGATAATCTGTCAATTTTAACTAATTTAGTCAAATATACAATTTTTTTCAAATTAAAGATTATTAATTAAATAAATTAATTGTAGAGATTTTTATGTAAACAAATTTAATTTTAAAAAATTCTAAAGTTCATTATGACTCATTTTAATTTATTACAACAAAAATTTTAAATATCCCCGATTTGCTAACTGAGGAGCCTCTTGTTTCATGTACCAAAAAACAAGAAGTGTCTCCTTTTTCTAGTTTAATTATTTTTTTTACACATATGTTAAAATTATTTTTCTTTAATTTGTAGACTTGATTGAATACAACATTTGAGAGATAAGCACTAATAGTTATTGTCATTTTCCCAGTCCCCAAGTAAGCAATCTTTTTTTGTCTTTTGAAGAGGAATATGCAATGTCTAAAACAGGCTATATTTGAGATTTATCATTAAGTTCTCCATTATAAGCTTTTAAATCACATCGACAGTTATAATTTAAAAGTCAAGATGGCTCTGTTTGGTGTGCGGGATTGGACTGTTATACGGTTGAAGTGATTTGTCTAGTGTTTGGTGCTGGCAGGCTAGCTACGGGATTACTAAATTCCTGTCCCATCTTTTGTCCTACTTTTCACTAGATTACAAATCCTCTTCTTCTTCATGGGATAACATGCTTTGGACTCATCTTCTTCACCTTTTCCCCTCTTCCGCTTTCGTTTTGACTGGTTAGAAAACCAAAAAAATCAGTATGATATGTAAGAGGTGAACCAAACTGGATATGATAATTGCAAAGCTGGTTTAAATCATTCTTCCTCTGCTCCTTTCACGCCAAGGCTGCGATTTAGGGCTATGGTCATGTCTTTTGCATTGACCTGGTTTGGATCTGTGTGTTTCTAGAAGTGGTTGTTTGTTTTGGTAATGTAGCTATAGCCTCTAGGAAAATGTATTATTTGTTCTTGCCTTTAAATATGTTTGAATGTTAATTCGAGTTGTTTTAATTTAATTTAATTTAATTTATTTTTTCCCATTTTTCTTGGCTGCACTACTTTGCTTTGCTAAATTTTATGTTTTAGGCCAGGGTAGGTGATGTGTGTGTACGTGGCATAGGAGTACTGCATGGGCCATGCTGTAGGGAGGTGAACGTGGGAAGTTGTTGGACTTAGTATTGTGGCTTAGTCAAGTATTTGTTGTTATGTTTTCCTTATTTGTAGACTGGTTGGTCTGTTGGTAATGGACTGGTGTTGGATCCTATTTGTTTGCTCTTTATTTGTTGTTTTGTTAAGGTTACTGTTGCATGGTTGTTTATTTAAAGTTAGAGAAGCTAAATTTTCCTCATTTTGATGGGCAAGAACCACAGGTGGCTCTACAAAGCAGAGCAATACTTCGATTACAAGAGTAGAACAGAACACTCAACTGTGGGTAATGGTCGGAAACAAGGAAAAGATCAAATAAATGGGAAAATGCAGGGCTCTATCTATGCAAATTCAAGAATGTTTGGTTGTGGCAGACTTCTATGTGCTTCCAACTACCGCATGTCCCTTAGTTTTAGGGGTACAATGGTTAGCTACTTTGGGGTTTGTGAAAACTGATTACTCAAAACTTACAATGTCTTTCAAACACAATGGGACTTTCCAAACCTTCCAAGGAGTGCGGAAGCGAGAGATAAGAGTTCTAACTAACAAGGAATCTCCAATCTCATGTATTGCTGGAACTAGATTCTTCCTCCAGTTGATATCCACCAATCTCTCCACAAATTAGGTCACTAATTTCTCAAACTATCTACTCGAATTGTACCAACTATTATCCCACTTTTCATGGGTATTTGAAAAGCCCACATCTCTATCGCCTAAAAGAGCGCATGATCACAGGATCCCTCTCTTACCCGATACCAAGCCAATTATTGTACGGCCATACCGATATCCTCATTATCAAAAATAGAAATTGAGATACTCGTGAAGAAGATGCTGCAATCCGGTTTGATTCGCCCGAGTAATAGCCCATTCTCCTCCCCTATTCTACTAGTCAAAAAATAGAGTGGTGAGTGGCATTTTTGTGTCGATTACAGGGCGATGAAAGCAGCCGTAGTGAAAGATCGCTTCCCTTATACCTGTCATCGATAAACTGCTGGATGAATTACACGGGGCTCAATTCTTCTCCAAACTAGATTTACGATCGGGTTATCATCAAATTTGAGTGTCTGATGAAGACATTCCGAAAACAGCATTTCGAATGCATAAAGGTCATTACGAGTTCATAGTCATGCCGTTTGGACTGACAAATGCCTCCGCAACCTTCCAGAGTTTGATGAATGAAATATTTCGGCCACATCTCCGACGATTTATCCTCGTTTTCTTCGATGATATTCTGATTTATTCCAAGACTTGGGAGGACCATCTTCAACATTTTCATACCATCCTCTCAACCCTTGAAAACCACTATCTGTTTGCTAAAGAAAGTAAATGTACTTTCGGAGTTACTTTGGTTGAATATTTGGACCACGTTGTCTCGAGAGAGGGTATAGTTGCCGATCCCACTAAAATTCAGGCTATTCGGGATTGGCCAACCCCAACGACTGTAAAAGAAATTAGAGGATTCTTAGGGTTAGCTGGGTATTATAAAAAATTAGTTAAGCACTTTGGAGCGATCGCTGCACCATTAACTCATTTGTTAACTAAGGCTGGATTTCAATGGACCCCGGAGGAGGACTCGGCTTTCCAACACCTTAAGATTTCACTCACAACAGCCCCGGTGTTGGGACTCCTAGACTTCTCCCAAACATTCATTATTGAATGTGACGCTAGTGGCACCGGCATTGGCGCCATCCTTTTGCAAATGGAATAGCCAATTGCATATTTCAGCGAGGCCTTGAAGGGAACGGCCCGAATCTTTCTACTTATGAGAAAAAGATGCTCATTGTAATTAAATCGGTCTGGAAATGGAGATCATATCTCCTCGGTAAGTCATTCACGGTCCAAACTGATCAGAAAAGCTTAAAGCATCTTCTTGAGCAGAGGATTACAATGCCAAAGCAAGCACGCTGGTTACCCAAACTTTTTCGGTATGACTACACAGTGGAGTACAAGCGAGGATCCGAGAACAAAGCGGCATATACTCTTTCCCCGGTGGAACTCTCATTTCTTTCAATTTCAAAACCACAGGGTGATTGGTGGTCTAACTTACTACAAGAATGTGCGACACTGCCGTTCTATTCGAGCCTCGCCTCCAATCCTCATGCAGTTCAACGCAATGGCGTATGCTTCGTTTATGGTAAAGTATTCCTAAGTCCTTCCTCTGATTTAATTCCCCATATCTTGGCCGAGTGTCATTCATCTCCAATAAGGGGACATTTTGGTTTCCATAAAACACTCTCATGACTGCAAAATGATTTTCGATGGCCAAAAATTCATCAAGGGGTTTGGGAATTCATTTGGCAATGTGTTGTTTGTCAACAATATAAGGCGGACACGATGAAACAAGCGGGGCTGCTACAGCCATTGTCTATTCCTGATCGTGTGTGGTCCGATGTCTCAATGGATTTCATTGAAGGTCTTCCTCATTCCCATGGGCACTCGGTGATTATGGTGGTGGTCGATTGGCTTTCAAAGTATGCCCACTTTGTATCGTTAGCTCACCCATTTACTGCTCTGTCTGTGGCCAAGCTTTTCATTGCAGAGGTGGTGCGGCACCACGGTATTCCTAGATCAATTGTCTCTCATTGGGACAAGGTGTTTACTAGCAAATTTTGGACCGCCCTTTTCCAAATTCACATAACTAAACTCTGTATGAGTTCGAGTTATCACCCTCAAATGGATGGAGGTGGTGAATTGGACCCTCGAACAATATCTTCGATTTTTTTTGGCTCTTAACCACGACGTTGGATAGATTGGCTTCCTTGGGCCAATGCAGCTATAACACCACTTAGCATTCGTTCACTGGAGTGACTCTTTTTGAGGCAGTCTATGGCGTACGACCGCCAACTTTGCTGACTTATGTTCTAGGAACCATTGTCGTAGCTGCTGTGGACTCTTACTTACGGGATCAAAATGAAATTTTATGAGACCTTCGAGCTCATTTGCTGCAATCCCATGACAAAATGGTGAACCTTTCCAATAGTCAACGTCGTGATGTCAATTTCGATGTGGGTGACTATGTTTACCTAAAAATCCAACCTTATCGGCAGATGACGATAGCTTTTTGGGCAACTCTGAAACTGGCTCCAAGGTTTTATGGCCTTTTTCCAATTGTGGAGAGGGTGGGTCTTGTTGCATACCGTTTGGCATTACCCCCTGCCTCATGCATTCACAATGTTTTTCACGTGAGTTTATAGTGTAAGCATTTGGGACAATGTCCAGTCATTTCGGTTGCCTTTGCTGCCAAAACCAAAGGCTGTCTTGGACTGGCGAACGGTCACCAAAGGTCAATATCGACTGAAAACAGAGGTTCTAGTTAAGTGGCAGGGTGCTGCAATGGAGGATGCCACATGGGAGAATGCCTGGTGCTTGTCTCGAACCTACCCAAATTTCCTCCTAGGGGACAAAGAGCTTTGAGAGGGGAGGAGTTGATGTGTGTGTACGTATGGCGTAGGCATACTGCATGGGCCATGCTATAGGGAGGTGAACGTGGGAAGTTGTTGGACTTAGTATTGTGACTTAGTCAAGTATTTGTTGGTTGTTTTGTTGTTATGTTTTCCTTATTTTTAGACCGGTTGGTCTGTTAGTAATGGACTGGTGTTGGGTTCTATTTCCTTGCTCTTTATTTGTTGCTTTGTTAAGGTTACCGTTGTGTGGTAGCTTATCTTTTTGACTTCTAGGGAGAGAACTTGATTGTAGCAGTTCATGATGATGGCTACTTTAATGAGAAAATTACTGACTTTAGCTGGTGCTATGTCAAGGATGCTGATAAAGATGTAACTAAATCCATAAAGGTAGAATTATTATGTATATATTTGCATTAATCATAAGGGGTGATCAATTGAACCTCTTGTTAAATATTGAGAATCTTGTCATCATATAATATTATCAATATTAAATACCTTAAATAACAATGTTTTTTATTTATTTAGGTGGTTTTGATATTAATGCTTTTGGTGGAATGCAAGGTGGACAACCAGGTAATGCTTATGTATTTACTTTTCATGTAGTTTGTAGTATAGCATGACTGGTTTTATATTAAATGCCTGCCTTGAAATAATGTATTAATGATAAAGGGTGCTTTAAACTATAGATATTTGTATATATTTATTTATTTGTTTGTAGAAGTAATTTTTATTTTTTAGTATATATTTATTTGCCTAAGATAGTCAAGATTTTAGAAGTACTCCCCCCACCCCCGAAAGTGTGAATTTGGTTGTTGGTAACACACTTTATTTTTGTTCTTAGGGTTCAACTGTCATATCTAGTGCTGATCTTTTTGGTCAAGGTGATGATCATTCTGCTATTGATGTCTCCGCAAGTGAACTCATCAATTGACCTTCTTTCTAGATAGGCTACTCCTATCTACAACTTGACAAAAAAAAAATCTGGATTTCTTTTAAAGTGAAGTACAATGAAACTTGTAATGGTGCAAGGTAATCACTAAAGTTTATGGGACTTGTGATGGAGTTTCAAGAGGGCATAGAGGTTGTGATGGTGATGGTGAGTTTTGACTTCTAATTTGTGTAGCTGATAAGTTGTGTAGGGAAAGGGTTTAGAAACTGGGATGACTTTTTTAAAAAAAAATTGTTAAAGCATTTTCAGCATGAGCATTTTCAGCATGTTGTGAAATTTGAACATAATCTCAACATGCGCTGTTTTGGTATATATATGGTTATTTTTTGAGGGACACATCCAACTGTATTGGAAATCTTTTTAGTGAAGCATGTAATAGGACAAGTGCTTCAATGAAGAATTTTTGAACCCTTTACAGCAAATGTCTTAATGTTAAATGAATGTCAAAGTGTTGTTTGACTATTTATTCTATTTGAATTGTAGTATTTACTAATCCTATTCAATGGGCTGTGTTTGTATAGAAGATACACCATATTAACGTTAAAATGGGTAAAAAAAAAAAATTACAGGAATAAAAACTAATTTGAAAAAATGTAGCTAAAAAAAATGCTTATTGTGACGGTATATAAATCTTAATAGTATATTTAATGTAATGGTCTACCGTCATAGATGTTATATTGTGACGGTTCATACCGGACACGAAATCAATGCATTACATTACTGTTTTCACAAGTGACGGTATATAGATCGTCACAATATGTTTAATGTGACGGCCTACCGTCACAGATGTTATATTGTGACGAGGAATATCTAATTAAAGCATTATTTTGCTTTGTATTAATTTCGGCCAAACTTAACTTACAATAATGGCATGTTGTCACAAAACCGTCACTGATGGTTAATCTAGGACGGATCGTGTACTGTCGCAGATTCCTCACCAGCGGTGATTCTCCGGTGAGTGAGAATATTTGTGACCAAGTTAACCTGTCACACAATGTCCATATAGTAAGTGGTCACTAAACTTTTTGTGTCGGACCTATTGCGACAGCCGTGTGACGGATTTTTATCCTTCACATAAAGTGGTTTTAGCGACGATTCTGTCACATATACTATGTCTTGTGACTAATTTGCTACCGTCACAAAAATGCCTTTTTTCTTGTAGTGAAGGCAAGCGGCCACCGTTTCACATAGAAATTTTTATTTCATTTATTTATTAATTGTTTTTAATGATAATATTTTTAAATTTGTCATTAAAAATATACATTTAGTGACAATTTTATTTTAATAAAATGAGGATATCTTTTTTATAAAATTATTCTCTCTATATATATATATACTAGAATACAAATAGAAACTATAGAGAATGATTTAAACCTATAAATAAGATTTAATGCATCGCTAAAGGTGATTAGTTTCACTGTTTTCTTTGTAAATCTATTATTTAACTCCATCAGCTAAAAATCTATTACAACATTAAATATAGTAAATGATAGTAATCAACTACTATAATATTATTTTTTATTGACAATAACGTCTTTTATTTTCCATGTAACAATCACTAAAATCAGACACATTAATATTATAATTTTTATAAAATAATTTTTTTTATAAAGCTTAAGCTATGAGAAGTGAGACATCTATTTTTTTAATATATTTTTTTTAAATATCCCCTCCCTTTTTTTGGGCTCATTTTTTGCTCTTACATATGTTTTTGATTATTAGGTGGAGTTATTAATTACCACTTTTTCCATAAATTTAAGTTTTTGGAAGAAATCATAATTGAACATGGTATCAGGGTCAAAAAAGAAAACTATAAAAAAAAATAATAAATGACATCCCTCCTATTAGCTTAAGTTTTTGGAAGAAGTTGTAATTCAACAAGTGGGATCTATAAATCATTAGACAACTTAATTGTGTGTATTCAAAGGGTTCACTTATCTATATTATTTTCTTACAAAAAAATCAATAACTAATTGAATGCATGTAATTAGTATTTATCATCTTAGCATTAATTTTAGTATAGAGATAAACAATGTTACTTGTTATGAACAATGTTACTCATTATAAATAAAATGTTACACATTATAGACGAAATATTACCTATTATAAATAATGTTACTCTTTATAAAAAAAAAAAAAATTATTCGTTATAGATAAATGTTACTTATTATGAACAAAATATTTCGTAAAAAAAAAAGGGGTTAATGCTAGGAAATGAGGGGTTTCACTATATTTTAACTTTATATTAATCCTATCTACATATATACGGGATTTTTTGGTGTGAAACTTTTTTATTTGGGAGTTTCATTGAAATTTTTTAAAAATGTTACTCATTATAGATTTAAATGTTATTCATTATAGATAATGTTACTCTTTATAGAAAATGTTATATACGTATTATAGATAAAATAATGCTACACATTATGGACTAAATATTACCTTCTTTATTTTTGGTGAAATACTAAATATTACTTGTTATAACAATATTACTCATTATAGAATAATATTTTTCATTATAAATAAATGTTACTTATAATAAACAAATATTATTAAAAAAAAAAGACTTAATACCATGAAACATTTTGAGAGTTTCACTATAGTTTAACATATATATTAGGATTATAAAATTTGAACTTCTTATAATTATCCGACAAAACAATGGCTTTGCAACTGGGTTGTTCCCAACTTCGCGTCTCCACACTTCTCATTTGACTGAACGTACAAGTCATTGTGAGGCAATTAATCATCATTAAAATGTCTGCATATAATTTCTACTTTAAGTAAATTATATAATATATAAATTGTAAGGATGATTTAGTTGATTATAATTTATCAAATAAAATCTATTGTATAAAGATTTATTTTATAACAATAGACTATGTGAAATTACTCTATTAAAATTTAGTATTCAAAATTGAAAAAATGTCTTACTTGATTATTTCTCAAATATAGATTTAAATTTGAATATTGATTTGGAATAAAATATATAAAATAAAACTATTAATATATATTTTTTTAGTTGTAAATATTTTTTGTGTTATTCACCAATTAAAAAATATAATATATTATTTAATTGTTAATTTAATTTATTTCTAATATTGATTTTAAATAATTTTTATTCGGCTATATAATTTATATTATAAAAAATGTGCAAAATATAATTGGGATGAGCACAGCACGACCAATGTCTGACACAAGCACAACATGTGCCCGAAACAAACACGGCACAAGCACATAAGTGCTTAGGCCCATAGCACGCATTGCATAGTACAAAAACTAAATAGGCCGATATGAGCACGACACGAAAAATAAATGAAATGGCATAAACACAGTACAAGCACGAACATACTGACTTTTAAATGAATTGGGCCGGCACGACACGACCCACCTTACACCTTTACTTATAATAAACAAAATATTATTTAAAAAAAAAAAGAGTTAATACCATGAAACATTTTGAGAGTTTCACTATAGTTTAACATATATATTAGGATTGTGAAATTTGAACTTCTTATCATTTTCCGACAAAACAATGGCTTTGCAACTGGGTTGTCCCCATAGGGACCATGTTAATTAGGCTTTACAAAGGATACTAGTTTTAATATAAATGTCTAGCAGTTAGGAAACTTCATTCTTTCAATTTTCTTGTTGGTTAACAGATCTCTTATCTGCAAAATTTGGAATGCACTGTGACCCCAACTTCGCGTCTCCACGCTTCTCATTTGATTGTACAAGTCATTGTGTGGCAATTAATCATCATTAAAATGTCTGCATATAATTTCTACCTTAGGTAAATTTTATAATATATAAATTGTAACTGTTTGTATATAATTTCTACCTTTGATTATAGTTTGAGATCGTTTCAAAAGCAACTATGCATAAAAGCTGGCTATTACCGAATAAAAACAATTAAACAAAAAAACAAAAAAACTGGCAGTAGACCACAAGCACACGCTAAACTTTTCGTAATGGCTCTTGCAAATTAAAGAAGAATATTTTCAACATTAAATGACTTCTTTGGAAAGTAAGCCGCTATGTGAAAAGTCAAAACAGCCTTTGATTCGAATCATAAGTTCTCAAAAGTGAATACATATTGCTGCGCATACACTTTATAAAATATCAAAACTTGTAGGGAAAAAAAAAAACTATATAAAGGAAACTAAACTCATGCACGATTCAGCATAGTTGGGATATCAAACGCAATACTTTGCTTTGGAGGTTCGGAACCTATGGATGGGAAAGATATGAGAAGAATTGGAATTATAGTGATAACAATTGTGATAGCGGTTGTGGAGACTTCAAGGTCTCCTCCCTTTCTGGTGGTCAGCTCTCATAAGTATCGGCCGCCTTATGTACCAAAGAGTAGAATTTGCAATGAGGAAGCTTATAATGTTTGCAAGAAATTTGCATGCCATCCGAAAGAATTTGACCTTTGTTTTTATAGAGTTCGTGATGAATGCTTGAAACGTATATTTTAATTATATGTTGCTAAAACTAATAGATGAATTTTACACACTAATTAAGGATGTCAATTATATATCAATGGCATGCATGATATGTAAAACATATGTTATTTAGAATGCTGTTCAACTGTTTCTAAATATCAAAAAAAAAAAAAAAAAAACTGTTTCTTAGAGTTTGATTTTGTATAAGCAAAATAAACTGTTATAATATGAGATTTTGGTTGAGAGATTTTGATGTTTAAGGATGCATTATACTACCACTATTAGATAATCAATTTTTTTTTCTTTGAATGTACTCTTAGCTAGACTATAATTTGATTGAACACTATTAGTTGATATATTGATGAATAGTAAGAACTATTAGGAAGTGTTTGGGACGCCGAATAAAGAGGGAAATTAGATTATTTTATCACTATCAAGTGTTTGGTGCTGCATGCATATCGTGGAAGATAAGTAAATTTTGGTCTCATACTTAATTCTCACTTAGATGGATTTTTGAAACTCCCCGATGGGATTTCTTAACCAGAAAAAGATAAAAGGGATGTGATGGTGTTTAGTCCTTGTTTCTTCCATCAATTGCATTAAAAGGTTAGTCCTTGTTTCTTTTTCTTTTTTTTTTCATTGGTGTTTAGTTTTAGTTTTAGTTGTTTTTTTTTTCTTCTCCATATATTTGCTTTCTTTCTATGTTTCTTATTTTCTTTTTCACCAGTTTTAGTATTAATGTTTTTTCCTTATGTATGTGGGTTGGTAAATGATGATGAAGCTAATATGGTGTTGAATTTGTCCAAGCAAAAATTTATTTTTAGTTGTAAGATAAATTAATCATGCTTATTTAATTAGATCATTTTTTATTTATGGCTTTTATCTCAAAATCTAATATTAATTAAAATCCAAAAAAAAAATTAATTTTTAAAAAATAATATTTTAATAAATTATATATAATCCAATCTAATACTACACCATACACATTAATTCATTTTCTGTCATCTAATCCAAAATTGTATCAACCACATGGCAGTATTAAATATATCCAATCATTCTATATCCAATCTGATCCAATTATGTTAGCAATATCCAATCCAATCTTGCAATACAAATGCAGCTTTAAAAATAGATAAAATTTTAAAAAGAGATGATGACATGCATCCTATCAAGTAAAACTTTGGAGATCAGTGGTAATTCAACATGGTGAACCAAGATTTAGCAGTCACATGTAGGTCTTTTGGGAACAACTCAACAACTCCACCTAAAAATAAAATTATATATATGGATCCACAATGAGCCCAAAAAAAGTCAGACAAAAAATGCACATGTAAGAGAAAGTATTAGAGATAAAATATAAAAGAGATGATGATCTAGGTCCACTACAAAAAAATTGATTAGTTGCTACGAATATTAGCTATAAAAATGTTAGTTTGTAGCTAATTAAATGGTGGTTTTTTGTCACATATACAAAAGTTGTAGCTAATATCTAATTCATAGATATCAGCTACTAAACTTTCATTGTAACTAATTTTTGTAGCAAACGGTCTAAACATTTTTGATGCCATAATTTTCCCCTTGCAATGTTTTAATTGAAATATTTTTTGGCTACAAACAATCAAATTTGTCTCTAATTATGAAAATTAGCTACTAATTAAATCGTAGCAAAATCTCACAATTAAAGCTACAAAAAATTTTTGTAGCTGAAATATTAAATGGTAGATGAAAGTTTGGCGCTAACATTTTCTACTATTCAAATTTTAAATATAAAATTTAATTTGCTACAAAAACTAAATTCGCCTCTAATTGTTACAATAGCTTCTAATTAGTTTGTGGTAAAAGTGTATAACTACTAGCTACAAACTAGTTTTATGGGTGAAATATCGACCGGTGGCAATTTTGTAAATCAAATATAAAAAGTATAATTTTTTTTTATCATTTAATTGAATTAATTCTGAACCCCCCAACATCTTCTTCTTGACAACTCCCTGTCTCCACCGTTGAAAAGGGCAGCCCCCATCTCACCGGAAATCAACCATTTTCAAGCGGCGGCGAGTTGACCCATGTAAGATTCCAGCCATGATATCGCCATTTTCAATGGAAAAGAAGAGAAAAACCGACGGGTTGATTTTCCTTTGATCGCCAGAATCCAGCGAGTTCCAGGCCTTGGGGTAGTCTTTTCCTCCTATTTTGGACCGCTCGATCCCGAATCCACCATCCTTTTTGCTCAAATCCCCCTTGTTTGAATGGTGCAAAGAGTAGGTTAGGTCTTCTATTATTGAAACTATATGGAAAATGAGCATGGAACAAATTTAATGGCAGATTTTTTTTCCTTTCTAGATTACTGATTATGTGTTCTTCAATTTCTTTTTCTAGATTTATTTTAAGATTTTTACTGGTACGTTCTTAATTTTTCCATTAAAAATTATTGTTTAACTGTTTATTTGTGTATAGTCTAAATATATATTTTTTTTTAAATGAAAGTTCCATCTTTTGCTTTAGAAAATGGCAATTTTTTATGTTCTCTTAAGTTTCATTTTTTCTTAGTTGCGAACATGTTTCTTAAATTATAGTACTTTCATGATATTGTTTAAGGATCTTTACCAAACTAATTTTACCTTTGTGTTTCCTGGTAAGCATGAGCTCTTTCTTGCAAATCTTGGGAAATGTGGTTAGATATGTTTATAACACTGCATTGATAACTTGGAATTGAATTTGACCATTTTTGGTGACTAGAGGTATACAAGATGAGACACTTTGAAAACTAGTTTGGATGCAAATCACACATTAATTAACTAGATAGGAAGAGTCACTTTTCAAGCACATATTATTGACTTGTTATTTTCAAACTAAAATATTAAATATTAATGTCCTTATGCTTTTCAAATCCATTTTCATTTCCTCATAGGAATAAGTATGTCAAATAATGTCCCTACCTTATATAGCAGGAACAAATTTCTTTATGTATTTTTTCTCTTTTCTTCCTTGTCTCTCCATGTTGGCATATACCTATTCGCTAACATCCCTCTCTCTGTTTCACATATGTAAACACAAGCCTATGCACAAGCAGCCCTGCAATTTTCACCTGATATTTCACTTTTGCGATAAATGTCATAAGCCAAGCTTTAGTTGGGCACATTGGTTCTACTGAATTAGCTGGATATGGTTTTGTAATGATTGTCATTGTGATGTTTGCAAATAGTATCATGGTATGTTTTCCTTACAGACATGGTATTTGCATATAGCCTCTGAGAGGTCCTTCATTTGAGTTTTATTTATTTTTCTCATTTTGTTCTTCTGAAAATTATGATACAAGACCACCATTAGTGTTTTGCTTGGGTACTACATAACTGAAGGTATTGATAGGACGATGGTTCATGGAAAAAGGACAACAACCTTAGGAATGATGTGAGATGAGGCAATTGCTCTGTTTGATATAATAGAAGTTGTTGTGCTAAAGGATTAGTCAAATAGCTATAATTGACAAAAGTACGCCGTAGAAAGACCAAAATGTAGAATAATTATAGATGCTTAAAGATCCCAAGAAATGTAGAATTGCCATATATCTACGTTACAATTTCTGAAGCTATGATTGAATTTTTTTGAAGGTGTTCCTAAGTTACGTGGACATTTACTTATGATATTTGCATGATGGTCAGTGTATTTTTATACCTCTTCTCCAATCTGAAAAGCATATGATAAGTTATCTTTTGGCTGTTCTTGTTTGCAGAGCATATGCCTAGAGGAAGTCTATTTGCACAATAACCATAATGTGATGAAGCTCCCACAACTGCTAAAGTTTTCAATTGATATCTGAGGAGGAAACTCAAGTTAAGTTTTATGTTCGTATTAAGCTAATATATATATACACACACACACATTGTTTTAATTATCATTGTTTTGATTTTGAAATTTAGTTTTATCATTTTGTGTTCTCACCGCTGATCTCTAACTAGACATAGTGAGAAATGATCTAGCTTTCACGTGCTCTCTTTTTGTAAGTATAAAATTGTTGTTTCAGTCAATTTTACAACAATATTGCTAATATTTATGTTATTTTGCACTTCTGGATTACTAATAGTTCCATTAATATTAAAAGCTATATCCTTTAATAGGGTCAAATATTTAATTATATGGATTTTCTATCTACTAATATGACAAGGATTATTGAAGATGCATGCAAAATTAAGGCATTAGATTTTAGCTTGATATATAAGTTTTAGATTATTTTAAGATAAGTATTTGAGACTTGTTAGTATAGAAATTTATATCTAATTTCAATGTTACTAATTGTAAAAACATTTGGTTTTAGCTATTAATGCAATAATATGAGAATTAATTTGTTTTTATATCTTGTAGCGTTATTTTAATATATATGTAAATGATCTACAACTGGATACTTAAACTTATATTTAGTATTATAAAAGAATATATATATTTATATATAATAAAGTTTTATGTAAATATTCAGCTACAAACATTTTGTAGCTAAAATACAAAATAAAGCTTTAGTAAAAATATAATTTTGTTGATATTGATTAACAATGACAAATTATATGTGGTAGCTATTGGCAGTGACAAAATTTCATGTAGCTAATGCAATGCAGTTATTAAATATGTTTTGTAGCTATCTGTAAACAATTACAAAAATATTAATTTCATAGCTGAAAAATTGCCCTATTAACTACGAAAATAGGCTTAACTATGGTTGACTATGGTTAATTATTGAATTGTAATTAGCTACGACTGAGATTAATTTTGTAGCTGTAGAGGATTAGTCACACACCAATTGCTACGACTAATCCATGAAAAAATTTAGTAGCCAAACAGGAAACAACTACACAAACTGTTAATTTGCTACAATTCTGGCTTGTAGCAATTGTTCACTTTCTTGTAGTAGTCTTATTAGCTTAAATTTTTGGAATAATTGATAATTCAACGATAAATTTCTTCCTAATTTAATTTTTAGTATTTTCACCAGACAAATATAATTAAAAAAAAAGTTTTGACATGAATCTGGCATATATGGCTAGGCACTAAATTAACTTGATAAGCCACAAATTGCAACATAGCCTTTCAATTAAATAAAATGTTATTTAAATTCATACTTGAACATAGTGACAAATATGAAATGTCATGTATCTTTTGGATAATGTCCAAAAGACACATTCTTGCTTATGATTTAAGGTAATATCCGATCATGGTATATTAGATCCATTGTTTCCCTTACTCTATTTATAGTAGGTTAATTGCAATTTAGAACACCTTGGACGTACTTTTAAGGTTGTGCACGATTTCAGCCAAAAGCTTTATGTTTAGTCGACTTAAGTCTTAAAATTTTTAAATTTATGCAAATTGGTCCAATTGGTGCAATTTATAGTTGCATATTTTTTCAATTTAGTTAAAATTAACCGTCCACTTAGAGTACACGTGAGTCTCAAAATTTATTTTTTCGATCGTTAAAAGTTAAAAAGCAGAAAAAAAAAGTTTGAATTTCATTTATGGCTTTATTTTTTTTTCAGTTTTTAAATTTTTTTTAATTTTTCACACAATTAAAATTGAAAAAACTAATTTTGAGGCTCACTTGCATAACACATGACCTCTAAGTTGACGGAATCTATCAATTTTAACTAAATTGGACAAATGTGCAACTTTTTTCAAATTACCGAGTTACAATTGAACAGATTAACATAGAGACTCTTATGCGAACAAATTCAAATTTTAAAGGTTACTAAAGTGCATTAAGACCTATACATTTTATTAGAGAGAAAAAAAAGAGATGCAATTATGGTGTTACATAAACATGAATTACTCAATTAGTACGAGGTTAGCAAGGCTATATTTATATATATATAGATATATATATATATATATATATCATTCATGCATGTGTATACCTGTTAAGGTAATTGATAATGTTATATATTGGTGTGAAAAAGAGAACGCATGCATCAAATTTGTAATATCAACTAATGCTAGAGGTTGAGAACCAAACGGATTTTAAGAATGTATATCATGTTTCTCTACTCGATGAAATAAATATATATTTGCTCCATGGAGATCTTTTTTCTCTCCTATTTTATCAGTGATAGAATAGCATATCATTTTAAAAAATATTTTTTTTTTGCAAATAGTTTTAAATAATATGACATCATATTAACGATTAGGAACAAAAAAAATAGAATATCTCAATCAATATATAATATTTATCAAAAAAATATAATTTATAATTTTTCTTTTTCTTTTTCTTTTTTTAAGAATGATGAGCTAGTTTTCCCAAACAAAGGGTTGAATACACTTCAATACCTTTTATTATTCAATTTGTTCAAATTAAAATTTTTAAAATTAATTTAAACACTTAAATAATTTTGTAAAAAATTACAATCTGGTCTAATTGAGTTAACTTTAATAGATTCTATTAAAATAGAGCTGTAATTCCTTAAAATACATTTTATTAATTTGTGCCTATTTACTGAAATTGAAAAGCTAAATAAAAAAAGACCAACATTTTATGATTTATGGACAAATAATGAATTGACAGTTGAAATTCTAGACTATCAGTTCTTCCAATTATATGATTTGTTGACTTCTTCCAATTATATGATTTGTTGACCAACAATTGTTGTGGAGAAACGTGCAATGCACAAGATCTTAATTTGATAGAATCTATTATATGTAACCATATTTGACTGGATTAATACTTTTAAAAAAATTGAAGGTATTTAAATATTTAAATTAATTCTAGAGTGTCTTAAAAGAATGATAAGTGTCTTAAAACCTTAAACGAAAATAGTCCATCCCTTATTTTAACTATATTTTGAGTCACACCTATTAGCTCAAGATGATCTTACTAGCCATTATGAAAAAAAAAATAAACATTGATCTTACTAGCGCTGTTTGGAATACCGCGGACTGGATTCTAAATGTCAAATTTACGAAAATTTAAAATAATATAGTCAAATTCAATTACCACTTCAAAAAAAATCGATGTTTTGTGACAGAAATCTTTGTGACCGAAATGTACCCGTCACAAAACAATGTTTTATGTGTCGGAAATTTCAACTTCTGTCACAATTGTAGATTCATTTTCCATTAATTGTGACAAATATGTGGTCGTCACACATTCAGCTGCGCGGGAACAAAATTTTGAATTTTAGTTTGCATTTAGTGACGGAAAATGACAAATGTTGTCACTAATTGACTTCCGAAAAAAAAAAACCGATTAACGTTTCTGTGACGGTTAAAAAACAGTCACAGTTGCTATAATCATTTAAGTGGCACTGTTTGTCACCGGATCTGTTGCTTATCATCTATGTTTTTTGGTTGCTGATTTTGGTTGACTGCTGACATTTCATAAATATTGTTTGACTTAGCATTTTCTTTGACCAACAAACGGCTGCGTTTTAAGCTTTGTATCTTTGCTACTGTTTTCCAGATTTTTGAGCTAAAGTTGAGCAATCCCTTGTGTTCTGCCATTGTTACTGTTCTACAGAGATCTCAAACACCGACGGCTTGGAGGGGAAACTGAAGTGACACAGGCGGCAGCTCTAGCAACTTAGTCATCTTCCAGCTTCGGCGTACTTTCCGCAGAGGAGCACCGATCATTTCCCACAACAACGCCGAATTAATCGCCGTCGATCCAGTCCTCTCTTCCACCGGTGAGGCCTGCGGTTTTTTTATTTTTTGCTAGTGATTTGTATTATTTATTTTGGGTTTTGCTGCATGAATATCTCGGTTAATAATTTGTGCAACCCATTGGTCAATGCTGTGTTTGATGTCTGATGGTGTTGTTCCAATTGATTTTCCTCCAAAACCGAAATGTGTATTTGAGGCCCCTGTTTTCGGCAAACATGGTTGGGTTTCTATTCAGTTTATACACTGCAATATGGTATAAGAAGACAAGCAAACTGAGGATTGAATATGCCAAAATTCATTTAGAGGCTTTTAACAATATAGGGTTTAGAGTAATCTGAATTTTTTTTTTGTGCAACAGCTATGTTTATATATATATATATATATATATATCTTTAATCCTTTAGATATATAGTTTAGGGTTTAGGGAGTATTGAAATAGCCTATTGCTTTTACCAAGTTGTTTGTGAGTAAGTTGCATTAATTTGAGAATGCAATTAACTGCTTCAATGATGGCCATATATAATTTGTTTTAATGCTTTTCCATGTATTTGATCAGGCAACACTTTGTAATGAATTTTTATTTTTTTCCTTTCCTTCTTCTTTTATTTTGATAAAGCTTAATAATGTCACTGTCCAAATCAGATTAGTGTTATGCATATTGTATTTGTGTTAAGATGTATATTATACAATTCGTGTCTAAAACTAAGGCAATAAAATTTGGTTGTATCATCTTTTAACTTTAGCTTATATTGGAAATGAAAAACCAAATATAACCAGAAAACAATTATATACGATTGAAGTTAATATATATGACAAGGTTAAAAAACTTTTATTGTAAGTAATGTTTCAAATTGTTGTATTATAATAAATATTGCAACCCATTTGTAAATAATTTGAAGAAATTTAATTGTCCTTCATTATTTGTTATTGTTTATTTTGTTTTAGGTAATGATTAATTGTATTTCATATATGTCTCGCCAACTAATACTCAGTTTTCAATTGATATAATTTATTTATCTTTCCTTCCAATTTTTACTTCAAGCTTCCTTTGAACCATTGTGAACTCTTCCTAGAAAGTGACATGAAAAACACGAAGTTCCGATGCCAACAATAGAGTGACATAACATCTGCTTATTTGTTTTATAGGATGTCTTTAAAGGCATATATCCAGTTTAATAAATATGCCGGCGTCAAATGAAAAAGCACTTTCGCACCAATTAGTTTGGCAACTTGAATTTAAGGAATTGTACTAACTTAAAATGAATGTGGAAGTCAAATACTTAGCTACGCCATATTGTTATTCATAATATTTTCCATATGTATATATATTTCAGTTTGATATACAATGTGCGCTTGTAGAGGGATAAAAGTAGACCTTCAAGCATAAAAATGATATGTAAAAATGCGTTTGCCATTGGAGATGATGACTGACTTGTGAGCCGCATGGAATGAGTTTGCAAGTTTTGTTATTAACTGTACTCTTACATTTATAGCTGACATATACAATCGTGCATGCATGTGTCAAATGTATTTATTTGCAAGTGAATATTTTTTACTCTTAAAATACACATGTGACAATGCAATATAATCCATGCACTTTTTAAGCACTCATATTAAATTGTGTTATTCAAATTCTATGCTAATAAAAATGCAAACATACTTATTTGCAACTAGCATTTACATAAGTGAAATAGAGGTACATATATATGGTTGCTGAATATATATGGTTTTTAAGAGTACGTATTTTAATTTGTGTTTAAATCTTGTGTTTGTTAAAGTAAAAGAAGAAACTTCATATCAAGTAGGATTTGGCACATGTTTAAGTTTAGAACTATGCACCATCAAATAGAAGTTTATTTTGAATATTATTTTCTACTTTATTTTTATTAGTAAATGTCGTTATTGTTAGAATTGAACTTGCCTTAAACTTCTAATCCCAATTTTTCTTATTGCCCAAAAATTTTTGTTGTTTTTGAAATTCGATCTACTTAAGTTTGTTATATTGAGGCGGGTTATCATGATGATTACACTTGGGCTGGTTCATATGCATTATTGGTTTTGTACTATATTTAACGAAACCCCTATGCTATTCTGACAAATCGTCACAATGTTCTAATGACCATTTGTTTTGTGCAACAGCTCTACGAGACCATTGTGGCTTCAAGTTTCCAAGTTAGGCTTTTATTTCCAGGTACATTACGCAATTTTTTTTTTCTCTTTAGCACCTCATTCAAATGGAAAGATTCGTATTGCTTACTTACGTGTGAATGTACATTGTGCTATGTGTCCATCGTTTATCTTTCAATGCTGCTGAATTTGTTTTGGTTATATGCAAACATGTTTAATGTTGACAACCGAATGCATTTGGAATTCCTTTTGCACTTGCACTTCTGTGTCTTTAATCTCGGAACTCACAGCCGTGGCTTGTTCTACTCAAGCCCTTGTCGCACTGCTTCTGTTTGAAAGTAAAGATGGATAAGCGTTGGATGCAAGTGCGTAATAGATCACTCTAGGAATATGTTAATGGAGTCAAGGATTTCATTAATTTTGCAAAAAACAATATGGAAGATGAGGAGAAAATCAAATGTCCATGCTACCAGTGTAACAACTACTACTTCTTATACTCGGATCAGGTACACGACCACTTGATTGTGTACGGAATGCTCACGTCATATGATCCATGGGTGTATCACGGTGAGACCTTAAGCCCCCATGTCCATGAAGACATTGTAGATGATGATGCTTCGCTCGACGGTGACGATGATGTCTTTGGGGACGGGACATGGGCAATGCTAAATGACTTGAACAACGAGGCTTTATTCACCGAATGGTCAAACTCATCAACATCTAATCCAGTCCAAGCTGATTGTCAAGTTACCTCAAATCCTTTTGCTAAGTTGTTCCATGAAGCTTCACTTCCAATGTTCAATGGGTGTAACCTTTCAAGGATTTCTGTCCTAGTTAAGCTGCTGCACTTAAAGACATCGAATGGATGGACAAACAAATCCTTCGACATGCTGTTGCAATTACTAAACACAATCCTTCCAGTCGAGTCGCGTCTACCTTCTTCATACTACAAGGCAAAACAAGTCATTCAAGATATAGGACTCCACTATGAGAAAATAGATGCATGCAGGAATGATTGCATACTGTATTGGAATAAATTTAAGGACTTGGATGTATGCCCAACTTGTAATGCATCGCGCTATAAGGACCGTGCATTTAGTAACAAAAAAGTGGCACATAAGATACTAAGATATTTCCCATTGACTCCACGGTTGCAGCGGCTGTACGTATCCAATAAAACAGCCCGTGACATGATGTGGCACCATGAAATGAGGGTTGACGATGGCACCTTAAGGCACCCGGCAAGAAATGTGAAGCTTGGACTTGCTTCCGATGGTTTTAACCCGTTTGATAACAAGTCAACACCTTATAGCATGTGGCCCGTTATTGTTGTCCCATATAATTTACCACCGTGGTTATGTATGAAGGACCCTTTTCTCATGTTGACTTTGCTAATCCCGGGTCCATCATCGCCGGGGAATGATATCGATGTCTATCTTCAGCCACTAGTTCAAGAATTGAAAATACTTTGGGATGAGGGCGTGCAAACATTTGACGCAGCAACTAATGAACTATTTCAAATGCATGCCGTTCTGTTGTGGACTATTAACGATTTCCCTGCTTATGGAAATCTATCGGGCTGGTCTACAAAAGGGAAACAAGCGTGTCCTATATGTAATGTTGATGCCTCTTTCCTCTACTTGAAACATGGCCACAAACTTGCTTACGTCGGACATCGACGTTTCTTACAGGCTGGCCATTGGTTACGGAACAACCGATGTTACAGTTGTAGGGAGGGTCGAGCACTGCCTAAAGCTTTGACTGGGGATGAAATTTGGACTATTAACGATTTCCCTGCTTATGGAAATCTATCGGGCTGGTTTACAAAAGGGAAACAAGCGATTTTGGACTCAGCTTCAAAATGTCAGCCAACCAACCTTCGGTAAATTGTGTTGTGGTCAGAGAAAAAGGAAGCATGCTGATTCAAATACTAATTGGCGCAAAGTTTCAATATTTTTTGATTTTCCTTACTGGCGAACTCTTCAATTGCGGCATAACCTGGATGTTATGCATATTGAAAAGAATGTGTGTGATAGTTTATTAGGAACACTCATGGGCCTCGAAGGAAAGACAAAGGATACCTACAATACTCGCTTGGATTTAGAGGCTTTGGGCATTATGCAAGACCACCATCCAGTACGCACGGATGGAGCCGTGTATTTGCCCCCCGCTTGCTACATGCTAAGTGATGCTGAAAAAAGAAAAGTTTGCCAATTCCTTATTGATGTGAGGCTTCCCGATGGGTATGCCTCCAACATTTCACAGTGTGTTAACATGAGCGAAACAAAAATATCCGGCTTGAAGAGCCATGATTGTCACATCCTTATGCAGAGGTTGCTTCCAATTGCACTGCGTGGTACCCTACGCCGAGATGTTTGTACTGTGATAATTCAGTTGTGCTTGTTCTTCAGAGAGTTGACTTCGAGGACGTTGACGAAAGACATTTTATTACACATTGAGAAGTCCATTGCTGTTACATTGTCTGCTCTCGAGAAGATGTTTCCCCCTTCATTTTTCGATGTCATGGTCCACTTACCAATTAACCTCGCACGTGAAAAAATACTAGGGGGCCCGTGTTAGTATCGTTGGATGTATCCTTTTGAAAGGTAATTCTTTGACCATTTTGACTCCGTTGTTATAAACTAGATGCCTCCGTTACACTTGCGCACACATTTATAATTATCAATTTTCCACTTTTTAGGTACTTACACAAGCTGAAATGTTATATCTGTAACAAAGCGTGTCCCGAAGGATCGATTGCTGAGGCTTACGTCGCAAACGAATGTCTTCTCTTTTGCTCCATGTATCTTCGTGATGTGGAGACAAGGTTTAATAGACCGGAAAGAAACTACGATGTCAATTTATCTAATGAGTGTAGCACAGAGGAAGAAGTTGTCGCTGCTTGTCCGAGAGAGGTTGCTTTGCATGAATGGCTGTTGGCTGTTGAGAGGTTCAAGTCTGACAAATTCAAGGTAGTACCAATATTAGTAACTATACAATCGGTTGAAACATTTCAAATTCATTTTGCTAACGTGTGACTTCGACGTGCAGAAAATGAGTGCAACGAACAAACATAATAGAGGTGCAGCCCGAATAAATCATAGTTCAAGCACGAGGTCGTTTGCTAGACTTGCAGGCGAGGCCACGCAGCCGGTAAGATTGAGTTTTGATGTCTAAATATGGCTTGCCTTAATTTTTTGCAGCAAACTAATTCCTGAACTTGTATGCTTATTAATTGAATAGGACGGATCGGTGGACCGGTATTCATTGTGGTATACCACCCACTACAATGCAACCAAGAAGAAATGGGTGGATGAGAAGTCCAAAGCGGTTTATGTCAGTATCTTAAATTGTACAACAGCTTGATAAAAAATAAATGGGTTTAAATTTCAACATATATACTGAGAAAGATAACATAGTAAAATATATATAAATAAAAATATATTTGCTGATATATTTAGTGAGGGATTGCAACACTTTCACGGATTTTATTGAATCGACAATATGAAGTATTTGATTGAAAATTTGTTTTATAGCATTTAGTGGATTGTAAAGCTGATTAGCTTGTCTTGTGGAAGTTCATGAATGTTCACATTGACGATATAAATGATATAATTGCAGCGATAACTTAAATTCCAAAGAAACTTATACGAAATTCGTACTTATACATGGATGATGTTGTTTATGCAGGAGGAGTTACTAAGGCTGCGAGATTTGGAGGAGGGGTTAGAGTTGACAACCGATGAGATATTCGACAAGGTGCTGCCTCCTAAACGTGGCCATCAAGTTGGCATGGGACTTGGCCCATTACATCATTTAAAGCGAGGACGAATTGATACGGCTGCGTTTGAACAAGAGATGCAAGAAACGAGGGCATGCAATGAAGCATTGAAGCTTCAAAACCAGCAGCTTGCAGCACGTATGGCTGAGATGGAGGCAACACTCAAATCCTTGCAAGGCCATATTTAGTTGATGACACCTGGGTGGGATAGTCAGCCCCGCCATGATACTTAGTGGGTCATTTGGGTACGTTGTCATTCTCTTTGAATTTTTGATTTTTGGGTTATACAAAAGTTTATTGCTGAATATTTAGGAAGACTGATAATTATATTTCAGTTTAATCTAGCTGTGAGACAATCTTGTGTTTGTTATGCAATAAACAACAAATGTTGAAGTTGGGAAGATGTGTTTTGATAACTTAACTGTACTCTTAAATTTTGAGAATGATGTGGCATGTTGAAGTAGTGTCGAAATGCAACTAGCTAGCTAATATGGTTGCTGCTTTTTTGTTTTTTTTTGGTATTCCAACTATTTAGATGAATTTTTACTGCAATCTTTAGTGTGGTGGCAGTAGGTAAAACTATTTGTGAGACATTGCTGCTAGGTTGTGGAATATACGTCAAGCTCCATGAAGTTGGGAATATGTGTTTTGACATGTTCTAGCAATTATCAAGTTTGAGAATGATGTGACTAATTGAAGTAGTGTCGAAATGCAACTATCTAGCTAATATGTTTGCTGACTTTTTGTTGTTTTTGGTACTCCAACATGTATTAGATGCATTTTTCCTTCAAGCTTTAGTGTGGTGGAAGTAAGTAAATATATTTGTTTGGTTGCTGATTTTTTGTTTTTTGGGTTATCCTTTTGAAATGCAACTAGCTAGCTAATTATGTAATGATTTTTTGTTTTTTGGGTTATCCAAAAGTTTAGCTGAATTTTTACTTCAAGATTAGTGGGGTGGAAGTAAGTAAATATATTTGTTTGGTTGCTGATTTTTTGTTTTTTGGGTTATCCTTTTGGAATGCAACTATCTAGCTAATATGGTCTTGGATTTTTTGTTCTTTTTGGTATTCCACATGTTTAGATGCATTTTTCCTTCAAGCTTTAGTGTGGTGGAAGTAATTAAATATATTTGTTTGGTTGCTGATTTTTTGTTTTTTGGGTTATCCTTTTGAAATGCAACTAGCTAGCTAATTATGTAATGATTTTTTGTTTTTTGGGTTATGCAAAAGTTTAGCTGAATTTTTACTTCAAGATTAGTGGGGTGGAAGTAAGTAAATATATTTGTTTGGTTGCTGATTTTTTGTTTTTTGGGTTATCCTTTTGAAATGCAACTAGCTAGCTAATTATGTAATGATTTTTTGTTTTTTGGGTTATCCAAAAGTTTAGCTGAATTTTTACTTCAAGATTAGTGGGGTGGAAGTGCTTGAATGAAAAATGTGTGCAACATTATGGAAACGTTCGATGCTGTGTATACATTTAATGAATTATGGTATGTAATTAGTAAAAGTGCTTGTGGAAGAAGTGTTTATATATGAATGTGTATAGCTGACTTCTATGCAAGGTGTTAGTGATGACAACAATATGTTAGCCATGCACTTAAAGACATTGAGATAGCATAATGATATAGGGTAAACGATTTTTGAATATTGAAGAAAAAAACCAAAGGGGTGTCTTATTTGTGCAGGGTATTTCCAGATTTGCAATGCAGTTTTTGATGTCAAAGAAGCCCGTTTTGGTGAGTCCTGACTTCTATTTATGAGACATTGCTGATAGGATATGCAAAATGTATCAAATGTTGAAGTTGTGAAGATTAGTTTTGACATTTAACAGGTTTCTATATTTTCAGAATGCTGTGACAAGTTTAAGTAGTGTGAAAATGCAACTACATAGAAATATGTTAGCTGAATTTTTGTTTTTGGGTTATCCAAATGTTAGGACATAATTTTTTATTCAAGCAATAGCGTGGTGGAAGTGCTTGAATGAAAAATTTGTGCAACCTAATTGACAAGTTCGATGTTGTGTATATACTTAATGAATTATGGTATGTAATTAGTAAAAGTGATTGTGGAAGCATGGATTCATATGAATGTGTCTTGATAAATTATATGCAATCTGTTAGTGATGAATTTAATATGTTAATTATACAATTGGGGTTGAGATTTCATAATGATATAGTGCTTGAGATTGTTAAGCTACAGGGATAGGGAAAATGTGGAAACCGTCCCTGGTATTTCTAACATTATACATAGATTCCGGCACAAATGGTATAGTGTGACAGAAAAAAAACAACAAACCCATCACTGAACTTCGATTATTAGAGACAACATTATGGACGGTCACAATAACCTATATGTGATGGAAAATCGTCACAACCGCGTCACAAAAAATATGTATAAGGGACGGCTGTGAATGTACAAATATATATCCGTGACGGGGAACTGTCACAAAACTGTCACAACAACTATGTATAAGTGACGACAGAAAAAAGCGACAATTATATATCCGTGACGGAAAAACCGTCACAAAACCGTAACAATAACAATGTTTACGTGACGTATGCTAACCGTGACAATTCTATATCAGTGACAGAAACCCGTCACACAGTTGTCACAGAAAAGTGTTGTTGGCCACATAAAGTAAAAGGTCACAGTTGAGCAACTGTGACGGGAATCCGTCACAAATTCATGACAAAGCCGCACTATTGTCACGGTTAGCTACCCGTCACAATTAAGTAACAGTGACGGTTTTCCCATCACAGTTGTGCAATTGTGGCGGGAATCCGTCACACAGTCGTGACTACGACGCCCAATTGTCAAGGTTAGTTTGCCGTCACATTTAAGTAACAGTGACGGTTAGCCATCACCCTACTGTCACAAATATCGTTATTGTGACGGAAGAGGATCCGTCACTTAATCCTTGCCGGCAGTGGCTCGCCGGAAATTACATTGTGTTGGAATATAAGTGACGGATTTTAGCCGTCACTTAAACTACATTTTTTGTGACGCTGAACAGTAAACGGTCACTGAAGAGAATTTGTGTCTGGGCTATTGCAAAAGCACTGTGACGGGTTAGTTACCGTCACAGTTGGTTGATTGTGTGACGAATCCGTCACGCATACTATACGTTGTGACGATTTTGCTTCCGTCATAAAACATCGATTTTTTTTTGTAGTGTACTCCTCATTGCAAATAGAACTTTTGGGTCTGCCTCTTGCAAACATGACCAAAAAAGGGAACAATAATGGGGTCCTCTTCAAGTCCAAGGAGTTAGCTGTCATGTATATATATATATATATAATCAAGCTATTATCATGTATACTTAAAATTTGTTCAAGTTTAAAATTAAAAGCTAAGATTAAATCATAAATAAAATAGATAAGTAATTTAAATTTTTAAAAACTCTTGATGACATATTTATCCACTTATGTTTTATTTCTCGCTTAATTATAACATTTGAATTTCATATCTGAATACACTACAAAAAAAGTGAGCAGTTGCTACGAATTTTAGCCATAAAAATATTGATTTTTAGCTAAATGGTGTTTTTTCTCACATTCTTCAGATTTGTAGCTAATCATTGAAAATTTCATACAAATAAGCTACAAAACATTCATTGTAGCTCAATTTTGTAACTAAATGGTATTTTTTCTCACAATAATAAAATTTATAGCTAATCTTTGAAAAGTTGTTAGATATCAGCTACTAAACTTTGGTTGTAACTAATTTTTGTAGCAAACAGTCCAAATAGTTTTGCCGCCATAATTTTCCTTTGCAATATTTGAATTGAAATGTTTTTTTGCTACATACAATTAAAAATGTATCTAATTGTTAAAATTAGCTACGAATTAACTCGTAGCAAAATCATACAATTAACAGCTACAAAATTATTTTGTAGCTAAAATATTAAATAGTAGATGAAATTTTGATGCTAACATTTTTTACTATTTAAATTTTAAATAAAAGTGTATAATGACTAGCTACAAAATAGTTTTATGGGTGAAATATTGACCGGTGGCAATTTTGTAAATAAAATATAAAAAATATATGACTTTATCATTTTAAGATCATTTAATTGAATTAATTTTTTGAATCCCCAACATCTTCTTCTCGACAACTCCCTGTCTCCACCGATGAAAAGGGCAGCCACCATCTCGCCAGAAATCAACCATTTTCAAGCGGCGTCAAGTTGACCCACTGTCCGAAAAAGACGTCCGATTTCCATCACTACCTACCAATGTAAGATTCTGGCCATGACATCGCCATTTTCATTGGGAAAGAAGAGAAAAACTGAGGGGTCAATTTTTCTTTGATCGTTGGAATCTGGCGAGTTCCAAGCCTTGGGGTAGTCTTTTCCCTATATTTTATACCACTCAAACCTGAATCCACCATCTTTTTTGCTCAAATCCCCCTCGTTTGAAAGGTGCAAAGAATAGGTTAGGTCTTCTATTAAAAAGAAACTATACAAAAAATGGGCATGGAACAAATTTGATACTTGGGGGTTTGGACGTAGTAGTCCCCCTGGTGAAAGGTATTGTTATTTTCTAATTACCTATCATTGTTAAAACATGTTTTTGCTCTGTACCCGAAACTTGTTATCATTGCTTAAATCAAGTTTTCATTTCTTGAATTTTCTGGATCAATTTATGCCATGGAATTTCAGTTTTGATTCATCCCCTGTTTTCTTTGAAATACTCATTGGATGAATTTATTATGAAAAAATACAGGTGACATGGTCAATTTTGGTAAATTGGTGGTCATAAAAGCTCAATCTGGATTTATGACAGCAAAAGCTGGGACTTATCGTTGGATGGCTCCTGAGGTGTGTAAGTTTTAGCCATATGGATTATCAACACCTTCTGCTAATTTTTCATCTGGATTTTGTTCTGTTTTTACTTAAATTTGCTGCATTTTGTGAATTCCATTTGTTTCTCTGTGGAATTACCACATGCATGTTGTTTGGTTGTTCATCTAAGTTTTTTTTTTTTTTTAAATTAAAGTATGTTTTGTGTAATGCGGAATTGGGTATAATGTAATTTGCTTTTTGTGATATGCTGAAACGGTTACTTGCATGCAGCATTGAATGTTCAATTTTTAAAGGGAACTTTTTTTTTTGGGTGTTTTTATGCTATTGTAGACTTTGGAATTCTCTCTTTAATGCTAGATTTTCCCAATTGAAACAGTTGTTTTGGACTATAAGTGAGAATTTGGGTTCGTGCAACTACTTTGTGCTTTTCCCTCTATTTGGTTTCTTCAAAAGGATGTGTAGATAAGGACTAGTGTATATATAGATAAAGAGTGATATATAGATGATTGAACTAATTCCTTGAAAAAGATATATCTTATTGGAGCATGTAGTGAACAAGACCATGGAGAGAATGAAGTAATTCAACTAATAATCTTTGAACAACTTTGCATTTATTTATTTATTTATTTTCCCAGCTCCCTAGAGTTCATTACCAAGGCTACTGAGCAATAGACCAAAAGTTTGCAGTATATTTGTTTGAGTTGAAATTAGATAGAGAATTGGAAAACTGATTTATTTATCTAGAAGGATTAACATACAGCAAAGTGATATGTGTATTCCAAGAAGGATTACAAACTTGAGTCTAGCATTATGGTCATGTCAACCATTTACCAATTGAGGGAAGAAGTCAATATCCAAGAAACTCTTTGATGGCCCCCCTAGGATGGAAATATTTGAGCCTCCAAGCTTCTAATCCACTCCAATTTAGATAATTCCTACATAAAAATACAAGACTTTCCATGGTAAATATGCTCTCCTACAGTAAATATGTTTATTATAATATTGTATGTAACAGCATCATCAATGAAAGTTCTTCTATATAAATGTCACATTTTGCATCATTACATAATTTGCATACTTAAACCACAAGCAAGCATGGCACATAGCAATGTTATAGCTTTCAAAATTCAACTTGTTTTTGGAATTTTGTCCCTCACTAAACTTTGTTTCTGCCTTGTTGATCCAAACATTGGATGCATAGATGAGGAGAGGAAAGCTCTTCTCCATTTCAAAGACAGCCTACAAGATCCTTCAGGAACCTATGAAGATGGGTTGGATAAGATTGCTGCATATGGGAAGAAGTAAGCTGCAGCAACAGAACCGGACAAGTGGTTAAGCTCAAACTCCGCAACCCCTATCCAGACATTTGGGGGTTCAATGGACATCAAGACTGGTCATTGGGTGGTGAGATAAACTATTATATGGTTGTTTTGAAAGATTTAAATTACTTAGACTTGAGCGGTAACCACTTCCAATATAGCCAAACTATTCCTTCCTTCATTGGATCCCTACGGAAACTGAGATATCTAAATCTTTCTGATACACAGCTTGGTGGACTTGTTCCTCCAAGGTTTGGAAACCTCTCGAGATTGATTTATCTCGATCTCAATATTCTCGAAGAGCACTCCACATTTGATTCAATAGGCAGCCTCCATTGGCTTTCTGGTCTTTCCTCTCTCAAGTATCTTAACTTGGGAGGTTGGAGTTTGAGCAAGACTGAATCATATTGGCTCCAAATTGTACTATAGGCTTCCATCATTACTTGAATTGCACTTGCCAAATTGTTTACTTCAAAATACCAATCTCAATCTCACTTCTATTAACTTCACATCTCTTGTGGTGCTTGGCCTCTCAAATAATTATTTCAAGTTCTCAGTGCCTCACTGGCTT
>QANX01007580.1:0-44889 GCA_003254975.1 Ochetophila trinervis
AACTTTCACAATTATTTAATTTGTGTTCTTCCAATTTATTTGTTTATTATTCAATTCTCTTTTGATTATAATTTGGATCCGTTATAATTATTNTCAACCCCGAGCCCTTCCTTGGTCAAACTTGGTCAACTCGGTCAACTTTGAGAAATTTCAATATTTTCCCCGGGACGGGGTGTTACATTAAAGTTTTACAACGTTTGTAGGACTTGTTTATTGTTGGTTACTATTGTTCTTAATGCTGTTCTGATTTGATTTAGATCATGTTGGTTTAGAAATTTCAAAATTAGGATTAATTTACGATCGTATCTGAATTAATTAATTGTGAAAGTTAGAATAAAATTGGCCGTGCTAGTTTATTCAATCCAACATTGAATGATTATTTTTGGATATATTTTTGTCTGTGATCACTTGTTCTTTAGTAATTGAAGATACTCTGACCCAAGGTTTTCTCCAATTGTTATTTTCAATATTTTTAAATTACTTTCTTTAATATTTGAATTTGCCAACATAAATTCTTATCTTTTTAATTTTACTTTAATTGGAATAGAAATAGTTTGATTATCAGTCTCTATGGAATCGACCTGAACTTGTCGCTACTACGGTAGTGTTTAAATTTAGTAATTAATTTTGCTGTTTACGACACGCATCAGTACTAATGAAACCAAACACCTGCTTGAGAACATGAAAAGATGTATTGTGAAAACTCCAAAAGACAGTGGATTTTCTAACTTGAACTATAGGATAAAAAGTTCGTGGGCATATGATCAAGAAAGTTCAAGCAATGAATTAGCTAGCTAATATGATAGTTAAGAAATTTATGTATGATGTCCAGCCACAATTTTATATGGTTTCAAAAATAAAATAAAAGGTGATATATTTAAACAAAATAATATTGAGAAAATGAGACAATGAGATTGTTAGAGAGGAATCGAAGTACAATTGCAATTACCACTGATATGTGGACATCAAGTCAATCACTGTACACTTCGTTGATGATTTGTGGATTTTGAGAAGTCGACTCGTAATGTATTATTTTTACAACTTTTTTTAAATTCGTTATTGTTATATTTGTGTTTGTATATATATATATATAGCTATGTTTTTAGTTTCTTACATTTCTTATTCTTTATACCTATGTAGGTTTATACATGTGCCATGTCCATATAATGCTGAAACAATTCCAAATGTGTTGATGGACTCTCTATTGGATTGAAATATTAAAACAAGTTATTTAATATAACAGTTGATAATTGTTCCACCTATGATGCTATGGTAGATATTCGTTTGGCAGAGAACTGACATCTTCTTCTTTTTGGTTGGGTGGTAAATTTTTTCAAATGCATTTTTGTGCACACATTTTGAATCTAATTGTGAAAGATGGTTTGAGTTTGATAGGAGAAATATTTTGAGAATTCATGAAACTATTGGTTTTTGGACAGCAACACCAACAGAAAAAGAGAAGTCTGTAGATGCAGCTCGTCAATTGAGAATTCCAAGCACAAATAAGATGGTTTTGGATTATGTCACAGTGTGAAATTCTACTTATTTGATGCTTAGCGGTCCTTGTACAGGGATGTATTCTCATGTCTGAAACAAAAAGAATCTCAGTATAAATCTCTCACTAGTGATGAGTTTTGGGTGATGGCTAAGGTTATTTGTTAGAAATTGGAGATGTTTTACGGTGTCACAGAGCTGTTTTCTAGAACAAAGTATCCCACCTTTAATCTTTTATTTTCAAAAATTTGTGAGAAAAAGTTGGCAATATCTCGGTCGTTGGGTGTGAAAATGATGATATTTGGACGATAGCTACAAATATGAATGAAAAATTTGAGTAGTATTGAAGTATGATTCATGGAATAAAGGCTATAGCAACTGTGTTGGATCCTAAATATAAGATGGAGCTGATTGAGTTCTACTTTACTAAAATCTATGGAGACCGTGCTTGCTTTGAGATTGAGAAGGTTTCAACAAATTTGTTACAATTTGGTAAAAGAATACCAAATGAAATCTACACAAAATAGGGAGATGAATCTTTAGTTATTCCTTCTTCAGTGTCCAATTTGAATACGGATGAGTATGGTGATTATTTAGAAAGCTTTGAATTGTTTATTTCTAGTACCACTACAATTAAGGATAGTGGATCAGATTTTGATTATTATATAATCAACCTAGTTTACATAGGAATCTAAAACTTGATATATTATCTTGGTAGAAAAAGAATGGGAACAAATTTCCTATCTTATATATGATAGCTAGAGATGTATTAGCTATTTATGTATCTACAGTTGCTTTTGAGTTTGTCTTTAGCACTGGTGGGAAAGTTGTGAGTCTACAACGTAGCCGACTTCATCCAAAGACATTAGATGCTTTAATGTGCAATAAGATTGGTTGAAGAAATACACATAAGGTACTAAACAATTGTAATACTTGTAGATAAATAAGTAATTTATAATTTGCTTATTATTTTTGTGTTAATGTTTCTATGTGTCAAATTCTATCTTTTCATTTATTGTTGAGGGTTCCAGTTTTTATGATGATTGTGATGATGTTGTTGATGTTGCTATTGATATAGATAAGGTAAAAGATTAATCATTTTTACTTGCTTATTTATTTCTCTTGCAATATTTTGGTTGTTGTTGACCCTAATTGTGCTAGCTTGCTCCTCCAATGATGCTTCATAGTGATGATGATGATGGTGGTGGTGGCAGCTAAGATTAGAAGATGATGAAGTGAAAATTTAAAGAAAACAATTATTAGTATTTGCAAATTGTAAATGAGTAAGTGAAAGTAAGCAAAAATAAATAAATAAAATCGGATCGGGTAATCCTTTGGGTCAGGTTAGGCACCCATTAGGCCAGGTAGGATCAAACCTGAATTGTCAATATTGTTCACAATTATGCATAAGCATGCTGAACCAGCCATTTTACCAAAAAAATAAAGAAGAAGAAAAAATGTGAAAGCTGCCAATAGGAAACTTATATACACCATAATTGAATTAAAAGAAAAAAGAATAACAAAGTGCTTTATCACAATGACCAACCTTACTATTTACTGATTAACCAAAAAAAACCTCCCTATTTATTGGTGTCGAGGTCTGAGCCTTCATACATTCTCTAGCAAACCTAGCAACATTGTGTAATCCAGAAATAATTCACATGGCTTGATGCGGAACCCCAAGATTAAAGAATCTGAAACCCCAAAACACACAAGAAATATTGAACAATAATTGGAAACAAGAACCCGCCCTACCAAACCCTTAGATAACTTGTCTCTAAAAACGTGGATTAGAAGGCTAGGGAAAGAGAAGAACAATCGCCACAAAGTATTTCTACTTTGATAAGAGAATTCAACTCCTAATGCATTAAGAAGAAGAAATTGATTCCTCACATTGCAAGTTCCTCACATTGCAAGAACACTCCTGGGAGCAATAAGAAAATTAATTTTTTCAATTGATTAAAATCTAAAACCTATATATCTTACAAAGGAATTGATCCCCCTTTATATAAGGATTAAGGTTAGATCAAGAATCAATCTAAACCATTAAATATTAAGAAAGTAATCTTAAGGCTGAAAACTAACCCTAAATAAATAAAATATGAAAATAGTAAAAATTAGAAAACTACCATTATAAACCGAAAATAGCTAAAATTACAAAACTATCATTATAAGATGCTTATTTTTAAAATAACGCCGTTTCGTCTCGGCAACTCCCAAGCATCATTACCACCTTCATCCCTTGTTTGTACATCATGCTTACATCATCATTAGGCCTCAGATTAGTGTTCAAATCATTTGGAAACTTGAATTAACCTTTATCTATAATTCTCTTCACAAATACAAGCATTTTTCCTTTGATCTTCTTTGCTCGAGAACGCGTCATTGGTCCACTTGGTAAGATGATGTCATCCTATTTTACTCCAGTACTAAAATATGGCTCTATGATGCCCTTATCATTCCCTACCTCTTCAAAAAGATTCATCCTCGAATTTGAATCCATATCGAAGGGAAAAATATCATAAACATTGAAAATAACGGACTCATTGTACTCACCCTGAATGGTGATTTTGTATGTGATGTCATTGACTCTTTCAAACACTGGAAACGGTTCATCTCTTCTAGCATCCAACTTCGATTTTCTAAGGTTAGGAAATTTTTTCTTCCTTAAATGTACCCAAACCCAATCTTCTAGTTCGAATATCATCCACGTGTCAGCTCCAAAATTTTTTTCCAAAGGGATTAAAACATTCCATATCCTTATCAGACATAATAGTTCTAGGCACTACCCGCAATCTTGATTTCTCATAAAAATCCTGCAATAAAAAGACAAAAAGACTAGGCAAATCGGGGTTAAAGTTAGTGTCACAAAGCAAAACCTCTTGAAACCTCACTAACATTATTGCTTTCTTGCCTAAAAATGCACTCTTGACTTCTCTCTCGGTTGCATTAAAGCTCTTTTTCCTTTCACTCTGCTCACCTTTCTCTTGCACTTTCCTCTTTATTGTTCTTACTAGTGCAATCACTCACCATTGGGCCTTTATTTTTATTATTTTCACTTATGGCCTCTTTACACTCAATTATTTTATTTGCCTCACTTCCCAAATCCTCATGTAAACCTTTGGGTAGTTTCAATTGTTCAAGATACNGCAAAACCTCTTGAAACCTCACTAACAGTATTGCTTTCTTGCCTAAAAATGCACTCTTGACTTCTCTCTCGTTTGCATTAAAGCTCTTTTTCTTTTCACTCTGCTCACCTTTCTCTTGCACTTTCCTCTTTATTGTTCTTACTAGTGCAATCACTCACCATTGGGCCTTTATTTTTACTATTTTCACTTATGGCCTCTTTACACTCAATTATTTTATTTGCCTCACTTCCCAAATCCTCATGTAAACCTTTGGGTAGTTTCAATTGTTCAAGATACACCTCTTTTGGAGACAAAGGTGAAAGTGTGACTTTCTTTTGGTATAGTTCCAGGTAATAAGAAGATGGCACAAATCTTCTTCTCATCATCCTCTTCATCTCATCCCAAGTTGCAATTTGATCTTCACCATATCTCCTCCTAGTCTGCAATAATTGTTCCCGCCAAACCAAAGCATAATCGGTAAATGCTACAACGGTGAGTCTTACCTTTTTCTCATCTCAGTAGTTGTGGCAAGCAAAAATTAGCTCAACATTGCTCTCCCACTCCAAATATGCCTCAACGTCATGTCTTTCCTTGAATGGTAGTATTTGCATCTTTATGGAGCTTATGTTGTTGTCCCTCTTTTCTCTCAGCTCATGTCTCCTAGCCCTTGGTTTCTCCTTCCTTGGACATCTCCTCATGGAATGATTTGAGACTTCATCATCTTTGGAACCCGATGGCTTTATATCTCTAGTTCACGAACCATCTCTCTTTGGGTTATTTGTTGCAGTCATAAAGACTTTATTTACCTTATCATTCAGCTCATCCATCCTCTTGTTGAACCTCCAAAATTCTCCTGCGAAGGCCTTGTAAAAGAGCTTCATGTCCGGTGTCATCTCATTTTTTATTTTTTCCTCGGAATGAGTGGCTTCTTTTCCTTCTCTTCTTGACATCTTAATTTCTACAAGACAAGATTAGTAAAACAAAATCCTTACTTCTCTCCCTCAGTGTTTCACTCATTTTAATGGTAACTATGCTCGTGTTTCACCCAAATTTGGCTTTTACCCTCAATGTGCCTCACCACTCAAGCCTTTGACCACTACAATCTCTTTAATCAAGTTGCACTTTAGAGTTAAACACAACAAATCAAAACAAGAAAAACAAAAACAATTATCACAATCTCAAAACCTAACCAAAGAAAGAAAGTATATCAAAAGAAAAGCAAAAATAAAGATAACTAGAGTAATGGAAAGCAAAGATTACCCTAAGCAAAAAGGAAAAAATAAAAAAATTCAGATTTTTTTTAGATGCCTTGCGTACAAACCCGCCTAGGTGTGACCCTAGGTGTGACCCTAGGTGTTTGGTACTATGATTAGGGGTTTTTTTTTTTTACTTCTTCTCTTTTCGGATAAAAAAAATCCCAAACGAGATAAAAATAAGATGCACTGATCAAACACAACCCTTTTTTTTTCTTGGGAATCAAAGTATTATGAACGAATAACACAAAAAATTTGAAAACAAAGATAGATAGGAACTTATCTCAACCACTGCTCTGATATCGATTGATGCGGAACCCCAAGATTAAAGAATTTGAAACCTCAAAACACACATGAAATATTGAACAATAATTGGAAACAAGAACCCGCCCTACCAAACCCTTAGATAACTTGTATCTAAAACGTGGATTAGAANCGTACAAACCCGCCTAGGTGTGACCCTAGGTGTGACCCTAGGTGTTTGGTACTATGATTAGGGGTTTTTTTTTTTTACTTCTTCTCTTTTCGGATAAAAAAAATCCCAAACGAGATAAAAATAAGATGCACTGATCAAACACAACCCTTTTTTTTTCTTGGGAATCAAAGTATTATGAACGAATAGCACAAAAAAATTGAAAACAAAGATAGATAGGAACTTATCTCAACCACTGCTCTGATACCGATTGATGCGGAACCCCAAGATTAAAGAATTTGAAACCTCAAAACACACATGAAATATTGAACAATAATTGGAAACAAGAACCCGCCCTACCAAACCCTTAGATAACTTGTATCTAAAACGTGGATTAGAAAGCTAGGGAAAGAGAATAACAACCGCCACAAAGTATTTCTACTTTGATAAGAGAATTCAACTCCTAATTCAACAAGTAGAAGAAATTGATTCCTCACATTGCAAGAACACTCATGGGAGCAATAAGAAAATTAATTCTTTCAATTGATTAAAATTTGAAACCTATATATCTTACAAAGGAATTGATCCCCCTTTATATAAAGATTAGGGTTAGATCAAGAATCAATCTAAACAATTAAATATTAAGAAAGTAATCCTAAGGCTGAAAACTAACCCTAAATAAATAAAATATGAAAATAGTAAAAATTACAAAACTGCCATTATAATCCAAAATAGCTAAAATTACAACTGCCATTATAATCCGAAAATAGCTAAAATTACGAAACTATCATTATAAGATGCTTATTTTTAAAATAACACTGTTTCGTCTCTACAACTCTCAAGCATCATTACCACATTCATCCCTTGCTTAGACATCATGCTTAAAAATCATCATTAGGCGTTGAATTGATCTTTATCTATAATTCTCTTCACAAATCCAAGCATTCTTCCTTTGATCTTCTTTGCTCGAGAATGCGTCATTGGTCTACTTGGTAAGATGATGTCATCCTTTTTTGCTCCAATGCTAGAATATGGCTCTATGATGCCTGCATCATGGCTTGCAATGACATTCATTTTGCTAAGTTTGTGATCCAGGAACATAATTAGCTTCGGCTTTTCATATTAACAATAAAATACACATTTTTTTATTATGGAGATTGAAAAGAAATCATTAAATAATTCACATGCACCAAATGTTTTTAATTTCTAATTGTGATCCTTCTGACCATGGTTTGCAATAACATTCATTCTGCTAAGTTTGTGTATTTTCCATATTTTTACATATGTTTTGGGTGTTTAGTAGACATGTATCAGCATCAAGTGCTAATCACTTATAGTCAACATGCATAATCATGTATTCATTTGAGAGCATTATATATACATCGGAAGCTAAAAAATTTACTCTATCTAGACAACCTTACAACAAAATGAGAACGACCTGCAAAACAGGTAACATTCCCTTTATGCAAATAAGAACATTAACTTAACTTACACCTACATAACCAACTCAACTTTATGTTTTAATTATAAATATACAAAGGTTTCTCTTTAAGGATAGTAAGGTTTAAGAATGCAATGCCAAGTATCGATGATGTAATAACAGCCCGATATGTGTCACCAAATATTGTGAGATGAACAAAGTGTAACTTACCTCCCCATTCATGCGAATAAGAATATCACCTAGCTCCAAAGACTTATGAGCTGGGCCACTAGCCACCTGAAACAAATTCCAAGATAATAAGAGTCCCACAAATAAGAATACAGGAAGCAAAACTTATTGTTCAACTTATACTTTGGGAAAAAAAATACACACCACGGAAACAACAACAAGCATTCCAGTTTCATTAGGTGAAGATGCATGTCTTATCATCTACCCAAATTAAAAGCTTAAGTTATCAGTAGCCCAAGTCATGATAAAAAAAATAATAATAATGGATAAGTAAAGGCAACCAAAACAAAGAAACAAGAATAAAGACCTGCTATGTTTCACTTTGAAGACCAAGTCTGCGTGTCTCATCAAATTCTTTGTGGATATATGTCACCTATGGAACGCATTACAAATTTCTGCATCAAAACATCATTAATCCTCAAACGTCATACAAAATGTCTAAGACATGTCAAATAAGCAGAACTATCATCTTACTTGGCAAGGTTATTTCTATGACCCAACATCTTTAGCGTGAAAGCTATTAAGAAAAACTATAAAAACAAGAGGAAAACACCACATAATAGTACCATATCTTCATGTGACAGTAGTCATTACCACATATAACCATTTGTAATTTAAAGGTAAAGTTTCAGTTTTCATAAGCACAAGTTATGAGAGCAATATTATATAAAGGGGTTAATAGAGCCCAAGACCTCTCAAATGAGAGAGAGTGGATTTTACAAAGAATATATCCATGAACATTTTCATGTTTCGATTTACAAAGCATATATATATAGCTATTACATGGATATAGTAGACATTTTCAGAAAGCATATATTGTTGGCTAATCATGGTCAAAACAAATGGTTTTCATTTCTATTACATCTTTATTTCGATTTACTGCCAAGACTATATCCATCAAAACTAAATGAACAAAACTCAATCCCAAGCATCCCAAGAGTCACGGCTTCCAATTCCTTTAAATTCATCAAGCAAACCATAAATCCACTCATTTAAACACCATATCTAGCAATATATAGCAGCTAATCATAAGAGACAAGAGTACACTTACACATAAAGCTTAAGAACTCTCCAACAACTCATTTCTAAATACTTAAAATTAGAAGGCAATTTATATACCCATGGAAAGCCATGAGATGAATAATATAAGAATGGTTTTACCTTGACCAATTGCTATTGCATTTGGATGGAAAATGACCGGAGAGTCGCAGCTTCAAGTCCTCTCTTCATACCAATCAAATGAGGAAAATTCGTGTTAAATGGAGAATGGAAACAGATTTAGAAGGTCCAAAATATGTGAAAAGGACCACACCCATGACCTGAAACCTGCCGAAATTCAGCAATCTGAGAAAAACACCTTCACCGATTTTCTTAGTTTTTTTCGGCAGCAATGGCGGTTTTATGGCAAGGTCTTCAATTGAGGAGGTAGCGAAGATCGCAACTAACATTTTCTCTGGTGATGGGCTGGCTAGATTTTGCCAGAATCCAATGATTTTCGACGTGAAATGTGGCGGTCACACCAACGAGAGAGAGAGAGGTATCAAGGGAAAGGAAGAAAAGGGGGGAACAAAGGTCGGGGAAGAGGGAAGAAGAAAAGAAAAAAAAATATTTATCATTTTTTTTCAATTAAAAAATACATTTTTTATTATGTTATGAAAATTAAATTGTGACTGCATATATTTTATATGTTCAACAGTCAAACACATAGTAATTAGTTATAAACAAAAAAAAAATTTGTAACAGTAGGTGTATCACTTTTGGAAGGAAAATTTCCCTGAGAAAAATTCACCCATTAGTTACATAATACTGTTACAATTTCAAAGTTCGCACCTAACAATTGCAATTTTTTTTATTCATCACAAAACTAATTTTATGTAACTAAAGGGGTATCTTCTGTCACAAAACTTATTTTGTAGCTACAAATTTCATTGCTATAAAAGACCAAGAGATTTTGTTAGATTTGTGATTTTAAGAATTTATGCATCATTCTCTACTAAGTTTTCAACTTGCATGTGCATACAGAGGAGATTTTGGTTGGTTGCTCAAACTTAGGTCATGTTTCCCTCTCTAGAATTTTTCATTTGGATTTTTAGTAAGTAAAGTATTTCTCTCTCACTCTCACCTTGTAGCTACTGTCGTGGTACAATATTTTTTTTTAATATGCTTTATGAGATTTTTGAGTTGCAAGTAGATGGTGTATTGATGGGTGATGAAACCATGTATATGGGATGGTTTTTGGAATTAAATTTGATGATTTTTGGTGATATGGAGTGTTGGAACTATTGTGGATGTGTTTTTGGACTTGTTTTTGGATAAGAAATCACTACAAGAAAGAGCTTTTTGTGACGGTCACTTAATCGTCACATAAATAGGGCATATAGTGATAGACATATATGGATTGTCACAAGTGGTACATTATGTTAAATTAAGTGTGACAAATTTTACCTCGTCACAATATTCCATCACTAATTGTCATAAAAATTTTGGAGCCAAATTTTTTTGAATTATTTGAGTTCATCTGTAACGGAAATCACAAACGTTGGCACAAATTACATGAAAAATTAAGTTATAATATTCGAAATGATTATGTGACAATATTATATCGGTCACATTTAGATATATTGTTAATTGTGACAATCATTTTTTCATAATTAAAACTAAAATTTTGTTGACCCTGTACATTTTGACTGGAAAAATTATAAAGGGAAATTTTCCTCCCATACATTTAGCATAATTGTAATGGAATTTTAAGCTTGCTGTCACAATTGCTAATGTTATTTATTAACAATCTCTTAAAATTTTTGGGAAATATTCAAAATCCATTTTTTTTCTTCCCTATTTCCCTATTTCTCTCGATCCCTCTCTCACTTTTCTTCCCTCTCTCCTCTTCCTGATCAGACATGCCCAATAATGAACCCACGCAACTCAAGCCTCTCGCCGGAAATCCAGCCACATCGGGCGACGGCGAGCTAACCCACCACTCAGAAAAGAATGCCCAGCATTTTCATTGCCTTCCCACTATATTTTTTGGTCATGAAACTTTGCGAATCGCTTTCAAACTCGAAGACACCAGCATAATTGTTTTTTCTCCGATCGCCAGATTCTGGCGTGTTTTCAGTTGTGGGTGTGGTCCTTTCCCTCTATATTGGAAATTCTAAACCTGTTTCCACCCTCCATTTAACACGAATATTCCTCATTTGTACGAAAGAAAGAAATTGAAGCCACAATTTTTAACCATTTTCTGGCCACCACCGGCTGCAATTGGGCAAGTTAAGTTGACTATTGTATTCTACATTACTCAAGCTTCACTTTGATATATAAATTTGATATTATTGTTTTTGGATTCTAATTAAGGGTTTTCATATTTGATGTTTTCATTTTCAATTTGTCTTTGTTCTTGTTTGAGCAACCAAGTTTTTGGCATCACAAAACCATTGAATATTTGACCATCCCCTTTTTACTGCTTTGCACTGCATGATCTGATTATTGAATATATAGGTATAAAAATTTATTTTGCTCTGTCATTTTACTTTTATGGTATTAAGCATTTGGCCCTGGTATTAAGATTACTTTTATGGTATTAACATTAGAAAATGCTGAATGGTGAGTCATATGAGACATTCTGTCATTGAAAAAAATCGTTAATGCATAACTTACTTTGTAAAAATGCCTAGCTTTTCAACATTCCATTATTTGATTGATTGTGAAGCTGATCATCAACCTTATTATCGACCATGTGCTTTTTGTTAATTTGGCTTGTGCTCTTATGTTTTTGTTTGTCTAGATCTACTTGCTCAAAGGTTATGCAGAATTTTACACCTCATTGATATTGTATTGGCAGAAAATGTCCTATAATATTTTGATCGATTATGCACTCATTATTCTCTTTCAAGGATAAATAATTTTACTTAAACATTTTGACCCATGTGAATGGTTGCAACTCAGTTGGAATTTAGGATCCTAGTTCATTTTTTCTTCTAATGATATGTTTAAGCTTTGTTAATGGATTCAATTGTGTTGATTCATATTTTTTTTCCTTGCAAGAGTAGAGGTGAAGTTTATTTGCAGCATTCCTTTATGGAAGAACTTTATCAATTTTGCCTCCTGGTGACTAATTTTACAAAAGAAAAAATCTACAATTATGAGAATTATGATGACTTATTATCTACATGGACATGTAGTCAGAAGCACTTCGAATTTGCATGCCAGTTTGTGATTGACTTTGCTCAGATAACTTGTGTAGAAACAGTTTTGGAGGTCTTATAGGCATTGGTCTCGTTTTGTCATTATGATCGAGAAGTTGAAGGATTTTGCTTTAGGATAATGCAGTAGCAGTTTTAATGAGGGGTTGAGTGAATTATAACTAACATTTTGTTTATACTTCAGAATTTTTAAACAGTGATACTATTGTTAGGGCCAAAACGAAGCATATGGTAGTTTTTGTATCTGCGTCCTTCCTTTTGAAATGCAAAGATAATTGAAACACCACTATTAATCATATAATATCACTTTATAGTTCATAAAGCATAAATTAAATGTACTAGAAAATGATTTAGTTCAAGTAATTTTTTTTTAATTTTTTTTTATTGTCTCTGTCTTGTTTGTTATGTTTATGTTCAGCATGTCAGCTATAGATTTCTACTGCTCAATTGACAAAGTCAAAGGTGTGGATGGGAAACATCGTGTGATTGTGACGTTTGACGGGAAATATTTTCCATATAGTGAGCAGGTTAGTTGCCACTTAACTGCATTATTCTAATTGTAAGATGATAAAAATGTTTTAGTTAAAACTAAGTTATTTTAGCATGATTTGCAGCAAAGTGTAATGATTAACAATGTAAATCGAGCTTTATAGTCTTAGTAATTCAACATGGTTTGTCTTTGTCAAAGAAATATCATACTTGGGAGATTAACATGCTGTTCAATTTCCAACTTTGATTTTGCCTAACATTTTCCAATTTGTTTTGGACAGAAATTGGAACACATGGTTTCAAGGCTGCCAGAAAGTAAGTGAACATTCTCATGCCTGACAGTTGTTGTAAACTTCTTGTCCTTTTTATCAATGAATTACTTAGATTTTTATCTAATCTATGTGATAAGGATTCGTGCACAATATCTACAGCTACATTCTTAAAGTATTTTATAATATTTATATTTCCTTTCCACATTGAGAGAACAAAAACACACATCATTTGAAATGTGTGGCTATATCTGAAATAATCTTTGCATCTATGAATATTGCTATTCTCTTATGTGCTCTTTTATAATGTTGATCTGCAAAGGTGGTATCTTGTATTATTTAATGCATTACTCACTAATGTGAAGAAGTTAGGAAGCTCTAGTATTTAGAGTTTAAGTGTTATTTTCAATTCTCCTCCATTTTCTTTGGATTCACAACTTGTCTATTTTCTGCTTAGATATATTCGCCATAGTTGGACTCAGCTCCTCCAAGATGGGTTCATTTTGCTCATGGATTACTACTTTTCTTGTATCAGGTTTTTAAAATTTTATTCAAGCAATTTAGTCATGTCTACTTGCTTGTATATTCATGTCTGGCTTGATTTCTTTTTAGCACGTATACATGCCTGCCCTGAAAGATTTCTTGATGTTAACATAACCATTCATGATATTTATCACTCTTCTTCTTTTTCATCTAGTTTTTTCTTTCTTCATCTTGCATGCCTTTCAAGTAACAACAGTCATGACCTTCTTTGCTTCTTTCTCATCCTTTTGTCATTGTCACTAGTATTTTAACTTTGCAAATTGCATGGATATCTAATAAGTTTTGAATTTGTTCTTGGATCATCATGGCAAGGCAGTACATTATGAGGAGCATAATCGCTTGATCAATACTTCAACCAACCAGTTGTGCTTTGGAGGCCGAAACACAATTTATGTATCACATATAATAGGACAAGTGCTTCAATAAAGAAATTTTGAACCCTATATATGAAATGTGTTAATGTTAAAGGAATTTCAAATTGTTGTTTGTCTTATATTCTATTTGAATTGTACCATTTACTGATCATATTCAATGGGTTGTGTTCATATGGAAGAGACAAAATATTTACATTGAAATGGTATGAGCAAAAAAATAGCGAAGTAAAAAATTTATGACAAATAATATCTTAAAAAAATGATTGTGACAGTTAGTTGTCACAGATGATATATTGTGACAAACCGATACCTGTTTGTTAAACTATGCCAGCATCACTTAATAAACTAGCAATGGAAGAGGTTGTCATATAAGACGTTTATGTGACGAGAATACTTGTCACGGTACATTTACTGTGATAGCGTGTTGTCACGAGATTGTCACAGTTAATATGTTGTGACGACGAATGTCTTATTAAATTTTGTTTTGGGTCACAATAATTTCGGTCACACTTAACTTACCGTGATGACTTGTTGTCACAAAACCGTCACTGATGGTTCATCTGTGACGGACCAAACTCGGTCTCTGAAGCCTTGCCGACTGTGACTCGCCAGTATGTCAAAATTCCCATTAATATTTGTGACCCACTGATGCTGTCACAGTTAAGCAGTTTTCTGTAACTGGGAACTATAAGTGGTCACTGAAACCCTTTTGTGTCGGTTATATTGCAACAGGCGTGTGACGGATTAGTATCCATCACATGAAGTGGTTTCGGCAACGATTACGTCACATATACTATATTTTGTGAGCAATTTGCTTCCGTCATAAAAAGTTTTTTTTTTATAGTAAATTTTGGATATAATGATTTTCATGTGGGTACTTTGTTAGTTGTAAAGGTTGGATTATTGGTAGGAATTTAGAGAGGAACCCATACGTGTGGAATGAATTTTAGATTATGAAGTTGTTGAAATTATATGTTTTTTTAATTGTTTGAGCCTGCTGTAAGCATTGATTTTGATTTGATATTGGACATTGGAGTTTTGGTTTTGATGATTTTGACGGTGGGTTGGTAACTTGTTTGATGCTAAAGGTAAAATCATGTTATATATTTTGATATAGATATGATTACTATAATCTTGCTATATTTCAATTTTGGAAGCTTTATGTTAAATATTAAAATTTGATCTTGTATCTGTTCTAGTTTTTCCAAGAAGATAAGATATGGATTTTATGCTGAATATATGATGGATATGAGTTGAATTTCATAAGAGGATTGATTTTTTTGATTTATACCTTGGCATGATTGATGTAATTCCTTTCCTTTTATATATTTATATTTGATTAATTATAAGTTGAGATGATAGTATGAGTATGATGGATTTTTCATGGATAATTTATAAATCTTTTATTTTGGAGCTTAACAAGGTATTTAATGTATAGTTTAGAATTTATTATTAAAGAATTCAATATTGTTTGAAAAGATGACTTTGAGAACCATTTAATTTTATGATAAAAGCATGCTTTTGGACATATAAGAATTGTGATCTTAATTATAAGTCGCATATTTTAGATGAATTTCCTTGTTATGTCCTAAATTGCAAGTCATGGACTTCTTTGTTGGTAAATATATTTTTATACAGTGAGCATAATCATGAAACTAGAATTAATTTTTATGGCTTCATTGATTTATTTTTCTTCTCTTTTTTCATGATGAAAATGAGATTATGATATGAAATGATGTGTATAGATGATAAGTACGAGGTAATGAGTATGAGATGATATTGTGAGTGAGACTTTTTGTGTTTACTATATTTTGATAATATTTGAACTAGATTATGATTTTGAAAAAATACCAAGCATGAGGTATGTTTATCAAAAGCATGATTTTCTTTCCGGTATATGTTGTTTTCTAACTATCTTGGGTTATAATTATACTAATATTTTGTTGAAATATTGAATATTTGAATATGCTCATGTGAATCATGCGGAGAAGCCAGAAAAATTTGAAGGAACAGATTTTAAAAGGTGGCAACAAAAGATGTTATTCTATTTGACCACATTGAACCTGGCTAGGTTCTTAACTGAAGAGGCACCAGATAGCAATGAGAATAGCGATGCAAGTACTCTCATGGCTATGGATTCCTGGAAGAGTTGACTACCTGAGTCTGAATTATATTTTGATTGGCCTATCTGATGCTTTGTATAGTGTATACATTAGCAAAAGGACAGCGAAAGAGCTGTGGAAAACCTTGGATAAGAAATACAAAACAGAGAATGCTGGTTCCAAGAAGTTTGTAATGCGTCATTTCTTGGATTATCATATGGTTGATACTAAGACTGTTATTAGTCGAGTCCAACAGCTACAGGTAATCATACAAAAAATTCATTATGAAGGGATGGTGATTAATGAAGCTTTTCAACTGTCATGTGTTATTGAGAAACTACCATCAGGTTGGAAAGACTTCAAGAACTACCTTAAGCATAAGCGAAAAGATATGAGCATGGATGATCTGATTGTTAGACTTCGCATCGAGGAAGACAACAGACGATCAAAGAAGAGATCATCATCGCAGGCTTTGTTAAAGCTGGTGGAGCATGGTCAAGGCTCGAAGATCAAGAAATTTGCTGGAAATAATTCCAAGCTAGGTCCCAAGGGAGGGGTATTTAAACATCCCAAATTCCAAGGGAAATGTTTCAATTGTGATAGGATAGGTCACAAATCGGCAGATTGCAGACTGTCCAAACGGAACAATAAAATGGCACATGTGGTAGAGAAACTCACCAAAGAGGTCGATGAAATCGATTTAAGTGCCGTAGTTTCTGAAGTGAATCTTGTTGGGTCAAACCCATAGGAGTGGTGGATTGACACTGGTGCAACTTGCCACATATGCTCAGAGAGATTTTTGTTCACTTCTTTCAAACCAACTGAAAATAGGGAGAAGTTATTCATGGGAAATTCTGCAACGTCTGAAATAAGAGAATAAAGGAAGATGATTCAGAAGATGACCTCTGGGAAAGACCTTACTCTGAACAACATACTATATGTACTAGATATACATAAAAATCTGGTATCTGGATCTCTTCTAAGCAAGCATGGATTTTGATGGTGTTTGAGTCTGATAAGGTCACATTGTCAAAATATAATATGTTTGTGGGAAAGGGCTATGTAGCCAATGGGCTTTTCAAACTTAATGTAATGACTGTAAAGCCTAAAAATATGAATAAAGCTAGTCCTTCTTGTGCTTACTTACTTAAGTCTTCCAATTTGTGGCATGGTAGACTAGGACATGTTAATTATAATACTCTGAGGAGATTAATTAACTTAAATCATATTCCCACATTTCAAATTGACAATAAATATAAGTGTGAAACTTTCGTTGAGGCAAAACTGACGAGATTGTCATATCATACTATTGAAAGGAATACTGAACCTTTAGATATGATCCATAGTGACATATGTGATCTGAAATTTGCACCAACAAGAGAATGCAATAAATATTTTATTACCTTTGTTAATGATAGCACGAAATATTGTTATGTCTATATGCTAAAGGGCAAAGATGAAGCCTTAGAGAAATTTATACTTTATAAGGCTGAAGTTGAGAATCATCTTAATAAGAAAATTGAGGTAATAAGGAGTGATCACAGTGGCGAATATGTAAATCCTTTTGGTGAATTTTGTGCTCAAAATGGGATTAGACATGAAATCACTCAACCGTATTCTCCACAGTCCAATGGTGTGGCTGAACAGAAAAATTGAACCCTCAATGAAATGATGAATGCAATGCTGTTAAGTTCTGGGTTATCTCAGAACTTGTGGGGGGAAGCTATTTTATCAAAAAATTATCTTTCAAATAAAGTGCTCCAGAAGAAAGAGGTGAAAACACCTTATGAGCTTTGGCATAGAAGACAACATTTCTAGAATTATTTAAGAATGTAGGGGTGTCTAGCCAAAGTAGTTTACCTACTCCAAAGAGAGTAACGATAGGTCCAAAAACAGTTGATTGCATTTTTATTGGTTATGCACAAAATAGCAGTGCATATCGATTTCTTGTGTACAGATCTGAAATTTCAAATATACATAGAAATAGAATAATGGAATCGAGAAATGCTTCATTTTTTGAGCATAATTTTCCATACAAATCTGATGAGGGACCGAGTTCATCAAAATGAACATTTGAATATGTCTATGATGATAGTCCAAATAGTGATCATGGACAAGATGATGAGGTTGAGCTTAGACGTAGTAAGAGAATAAGAATAAAAAAATCTTTTGGTCCAGATTTTCTTACTTACATGCTGGAAAGCGAACCTCAAAGCTATTAGGAAGCTATAAACTCTCCTAAATGTTCTTTATGGAAAGAGGCAATCAAAAGTGAAATAGATTCCATTTTGTAAAACCATACTTGGGAGTTAGTGGATCTACCTCCTTGTTGTAAACCTTTGGGTTACAAGTGGAGTTTCAAGAGGAAGATGAAAGTAGATGGAACTGTTGATAAATCCAAGGCAAGGCTAGTAATGAAGGGTTACAAGCAAAAGGAAGGCCTTGATTATTTTGATACATATTCACCAGTGACGAGAATAACTTCTATAAGGATGGTGATTGCAATAGCAACCTTATGAAATTTAGAGATACATCATATGGATGTAAAAATGGCATTTTTAAATGGGGATCTTGATGAGGAGATCTATATGGAACAACCTGAAGGTTTTTTTGCTCCAAAACAAGAGAGGAAAGTCTGTAGACTGGTGAAATCTCTGTATGGTCTAAAACAAGCTCCAAAAAAATGGCCTCAGAAATTTGATTTTGACATGTTGGAAAGTGGGTACAAAATAAATGAATGTGACAAGTGTATCTATATAAAGGATACAGACGATGGATATGTCATTTTATGTCTATATGTAGATGACATACTTATTGTGGGTAGTAACGATAATATGATCCAAACTACCAAAGCTTTGTTAAATACAAAGTTTGATATGAAAGACATGGGGCTTGCAGATGTGATACTGGGAATTATAATTTCCAAGTCTTCGAATGGAATCATTCTTAGTCAGTCACATTATATAGATAAAATACTGGATAAATTCAGTAAAAAGGATATTGGTATAGCTAGAACACCCATAGAAATTTACATCTTTCCAAGAATAAAGGAGAGGGTGTTTCCAAGTGGAATATTCTAGGGTGATTGGTAGTCTAATGTACCTGATGAGTTACACTAGACAGGATATAGCCTACTCAATAAGTAGCCTAAGTAGATACACGAGTAATCCAAACCAAGATCATTGGAAAGGGATAGTGCAAGTACTAAAGTACTTACAATATACTCTTGATTATGGACTACACTACACAAGATATCCAACTGCATTAGAAAGATATAGTGATGCGAGTTGGACTTCTAATATAAAGAATTCAAAATCCACTAGCAGATATGTATTTACATTGGTTGGTGCAATTGTAACGTGGAAGTCCTCCAAACAAACAGTTATAGCTCGTTCCACTATGGAGTCTGAGTTCATAGCTTTAGACAAATATGGAGAAGATGCTGAATGGGTACGTCAGTTCTTAGAGGACATTCCATAATGGCTGAAACATGTGCCTACAATTAGCTTACATTGCGATAGTCAATCTGAAATTGACAGGGCACATAATATCATGTATAATAGAAAGTCAAGACATATACGTCAAAAACACAATTCCATTAGACAATTAATCTCAACTGGAGTGATTTCTATAGATTACGTAAAGTCAAAAGAAAATATTGTAGATCCGCTAACCAAGGAGTTAAATAGAGAACTGGTTGAGAAGTCATCGAGGGGAATGGGATTGAAGCCTGTGAGAGGAAAGTTGATATGATGGAAACCCGACCTATGTGACTGGAGATCCCAAGATCTAGGTTCAACGGGACAACGCAATTGTAAAGACTGATATGGATCACTGTTGGGGTTTTTACCGTTACCCATTTCTATGATGAAACAGTGATAGATAAAAGGTTAAGCTTTGCTTTTAATGATTCTTAGATGTTTGGTAATCTATGAGGATTATATGGAAACAGAAGAATCATCTATGTGGGAGTGAAAAAGGGCCGCTTCAAGGAGAATTGTGGTGGGCGCAATTCTTTAAACTCTTGCAAAACCAGGACGATGTTCATGGCCAAAAGGAACATAATAGTAGAAACTGGAAAATATCAAGAAGGGGTCCTGTGTGAGGTGTATCATCATTTACATAAATGATATAATGGTTTAAGGACATCGTGTTTACCATTTAATTAGTAAGGTAAATACATTTTCACAAGGAAAGGTTCAAAAAGTAACATCTACCTGTCCTATGCAGACTCCAACTATAAAGCTTTATCACATGTGTATAGAATGAGGCTAGTTTAATTTATTCATGTAGGGGATTGTTAGGTTTTTGTAACTGGCGTAACAGTTGCCAGTTACAAAACCTTTTATTAAATATATTAAATAGGTTTTATTTTTGTTTTTAAGTTTCATTTTTTATTACTATAAATATATGTATATAGTTTTTGAAGTTAAAGAATACAAATAAGAGATATAGAAAAGAAGGAGAAACAGAAGAACGTGTTTTTGGGTTTTAGTAAGAGTGGTGATAAAGTTTAGATATTTTTCAAGTTCAAAGATAAATTTTTTCTAGTGCTAAAACCAACAATTGAAAGTGTTCATTGTATCCTTGGAGACGATCGTCAACGAACCATTCGCACCAGTGGGGACGAAATCGTTCTTAAAGAAATTGTGGTATTACACAAACCTCGGATTATTACCAAAGAGATCATATACAGGTTCTGTATTTTATTATCCATATAAATTTAGTTTATTAATTTGTAATATATATATATATATATTTATAAATATGTTGATTATTACTGTTCCAGTTTGGTTTAAAATTACCATGTTGGGCTATAAAAGAATTAGAGGCTCCCTTTGCATGGTCTACCACACACATAAATATATATTCAAGGCATTCATATTTATTTATCATCAAAGATGGGTCGCTATCATGAAAAAGGGTTATGTATTCAGCTCCAAAAAAAAAGTAATATTAGTTATATCTCTCAAGCCCAGCCAACCAAAAAAAAAAACATTAGTACTATTATTAGTTATACCCTTCCAGCCACCCCAAACTTACAATTTATAAAAGAGAAAAGAGAAAATAAAAATAAAAAATAAAAAGAATGAAGAATGAAGAATAAGTTTGACAGAGGAAGAATGGAAAGAGAAGAAAAAGACAAAGAAGCGTGGAGCCCATAAGTCACTTTGTATTTCGGTGAGTTTGTATTTTTTAGGGTTAGTATTTAATTTTTTGTTTTATGGGAAAATAGAACCAAAAATTAAGAAAGAATGGAAACTCATCTTGTATATGGATTACTGTTATGCTAAATAATATTTTATTACTTTATTGGTAATAATTTTAGAGTTTTCTTTAAATATAAAATTGAACATTTATATATAGTAGCAATTTTTTAGTTATTATTTTTTTAGATTACAATGCAAAATATAAATATTTTGGAATATTTCAAAAGAAAGGAAGATAATCAATCTAGCAAGCAAAATACTTCATGTGTTAACATTACGTCAAAGTCAAAATCACTATTGAAGACTAAGAGATCCAAGCTTGAGAATGATGAAACTTTTGCAACGAGTAAAAGCAATAGTTTATATTATGAACATGACTCGCAGAAACACATTTTAAGATGGAAATATTATGGCACCATATCAACCGAAATATGATTATACACTTATTTCATTTTGGAAACAAAATCGTCGGTTTCAATATTCTTGGTTGATGAGATTTCAATGGCTAGAGAAGGAAAGTACATTTTGTTTCCTTGTTATCTATTTGATAGTAATACAACCCAACATGACACATTAACAATCAAAAGGTTTCAAAATTGGAAGACAATTAATTCTGATCCATGTCCCTGAAGAAACATGAAGGAAATATCAATTCACTACACAATACTGCTATATGAAAATAGCAAGATTTGAAGATATTGGCAAAAGAATAAATAAACAATCTTCAAAAATAGTTATGCAAAGTCGGTTGATTTAAAGACCTCCATTGAAAGTGTGAAATGGCTAGCAATGCAAGGATACACATTTAGAGGTAATGATCAATCCATCAATTAAACTAGTCTTTGAAATTATATTGAATTGATCAAATTGTAGTCAAGAGTGAACAAAGAAATTGCTGAAGTTGTTTGGATAATGTGTCTTAAAAAGCCAAGTATATCTCACCATTGATTCAACAAGACATTCTGCAAAGTTTTTATGATAGTATGCGAAGTCAAATTCATGATAAAATTGGGATGTCAAATATTGTATTCTGGTTGATAAATCGTTGATGAATAAAATAAGAAACACATGGCTATTATTTTAAGATATGTCAATGGTGTTGGGTTTGTAAAAGAACAATTTTTTGAGGTTGTATGTTTTGATAATACCAATGCCTTGACTCATAAAACAAAGATATTAGATGTATTAAACCATTGCAATCTCTTAGTTGAAAGTATATGAGGTCAAAGATATGATGGTCCAAGTCATATGCAAGGCGAGTGGAATGAGCTACAAGTTTTGTTTAGTAAAGATTGTTCATATGCCTATTATATTCATTGTTTTTCTTATTGGCTACATGTTGCTTTAGTTGCCATGTCTAAAAAGGTAAACAATTTATGTTTTTTTTTTTTTTAAATTGAGTTCTATTGTCAATTTGTTGTGCTTCTGCTAAGCATTGACATTCTTGATAAAAGTCAATTTGAGAAAATGAAATTTTTGATTGCGTAGCATCGGGTTAATTTAAAACTACAAAAGGGGCTAATCAAGTTTGTACTTTGCAACGAGCTAGAGCTACTTGGAGTTCACATTTTTCTTTTGTTAGTAGATTGATTGACATGTTTGGTTCAACTTGTAATCTTCTTGAAAGTTTGATTGAAAATGGATTGAAATATAGCATAAGAGGAGAGGCAAAAGGTGCTTATAAAGAGATGAAAAATTTGAAGATGTATTTATCTTATTAATGATGCATAGAGTTTTGGAAATATATATTTTATGTTGTGTCAAGCATTGCAAATAAAAGCTCAAAACATATTAAGTACAACGAATTTAGTCTTATCAACAAAATTACTTCTTCAAAAGATGCGAGAAGATGAATAGAATGATTTTTGTCAGAGTGTAGCATCTTTTTTTTGTAAAAATCATGGCATTAACATGCCAGATCTTAGTGATTTAGAAGGTACAAGATGTCTTCTTAACAGAAAAATAATATCACAATGGAAGAATACTATCATTTTACTATATTCAACGCTAGATTTTTAGCTAATGGAGTTGAATAATATATTCAAAGAGAAAACAATAGAATTTCTCAACCTTAGTGATGCATTAAGTCCTATTGATGGGTTCCAATCATTCTATACAGATTTTGTTTGTATTTTAGATGAGAAATTTATCCTCAAAATTTTACTAAGACACATACAAGATTTGAGGAGACAATTGGATCATTACAAATATGATGTAATCAACTATCCACAATTTTAGAATATTGCTCATCTTTCTCATTAGTGTCAATTGTTGGTTAAAGCAAAAACAAAAAAGTCAACACATTATTTCTTAATTGATAGGTTGATTCGTCTTTTGTTGACTCTTCTAGTTTCCAAAGCAACAACAGAACAAACTTTTTTTCAGAAATAAAACTTGTAAAGACTTATCTTTGCAATAAAATGGAGAATGAATTTTTAGCAAACTCCATGATTGTCTACACTGAAAAAGAGATTGTTGATGTTATAGATTCAGATTTTCTATTGAGAAGGTTGATTTTTTGAAGAATCGGAAACTGCGACTAAAATAGTGTTTTATTGCTTTTCCATTTTATTTTTTTATTTTTTGAATTTTTTTTTGTTTTATGGGTTAATATATTGTAGTTGTTAGATGCATATTATAGGGTAAGGCTCATTATGTATAGGTATACCTTTATTTTTATATTAATAAAGTTTCCATGTACCGTCGAAGTTTGATTAAAAGTATATTACAAGCTCATTTTTAAATTTACATCTGGTTACATCCCTGGACATATTGTTTGGATTTATTACAAAAGGGGGACAGTTCAAGATCGGTATATCTACTGCATCACCAAGAAACTCCAACATGTATTACTAAAGTAAGTTCAAGTCCAAAAGACATATTTTCTGAAACACCACATAATTGTTTTCTCTTTATGAATTTCATTTACATAACATGTTCATTTGTTTAAAAATGCAAAGTATTGTTAGAGTTTGATGTGTTTTGAAACAATACCACATTGGTTGTAAACAAAAAAGGTTTTAACTTTTTTTAAGTGATTACTTTGTTGTGCTATATATATATTTATATATGTTTGTGAATTAGGTCTCTACTTGAAGGGCCTACCATATATTTATACATACATTTTAATTTATCATTCAAAATGATCATCAAAAATGAGCCTAGCTATTTTGAATACCCTAATATATTCAGGATAAAAAGAATGGGAGACAGTCATGTAAATTATTGTGCAAGAACTTTAATTACAAGATGGATTAATGGTGGAAGACTCATCCATTGAACTACAAGTAAATGGGCATTGCAATCTGCAGGACTCTATGTTGTTTATGTTTCTTGTTTATAATTTCATATGCAGAATGTATATTTCCACGTTCAGCAACTGCAACAAAATTAACCTTTTACAGCATGTTTTTTGTGCATGCCATTAAAAATCATTTTTTACATCATTCTCAGCATGTATGTCATAAGTTGTAAATTATTAACATTTTTAATGGTGCATTTAATGTGCATGCCGTGAAAAATAGATATTATGGCAAATATTTATTAATCTGTTGTAAATTAGAATTGTACTTTGCGCATGCAAACGTGCGCCTAATTTTTAGGAGAGCAATTTTTTTCTGCCTAATATACAATTTTACTTACCCATGTTTCTGTATTTTCTTCACCAAAGAAAAAACACTGCACGAGTCTTCCCTCTTTGCTCATCTCTACAAATTTCAGATTGCTCCCACTAGTATTCTTTTCTTTTGCATTTTTTTATTTGTTTATTTCACATTCTCTCTCGCTCTCTCTATATATCTTTTCTTTTTCATATCCATTTTTTTTCCCACATCACTGGGTTTTTTTTCATCTCTAAGTTTTTTTTTTCTTTTTTTTTTATCACTAAGTTGGCATCAGCAATTTTTGTAACATCCCGTTTTGAGAAAAATAATAAAATTTCAAGTTTGACCAATTTGACTTTGAGTGGGCTCGGAGTTGACTTTTTGTGTGGTTATATTTTCGCTTTGACTTTGGTACCGTTGTGTAGAGCTAGTCGATACGAGTTCGTAGACTAGTAGTACGCTTGATTCGAAGTTAAGACCAGGAAGTTATGGTCATTTTAGTTTGAAGGGCAATTTGGTAAATTGGCAAGGACTGATATTTTTGGACGGGAAATGACCTTTTTGCCCCTGCCTTCATCATTTTAAATTTCCAGAAGGGTCTGGATTTTTGGAGAAGTTTTCCCCAGCCGCGTCACTTTTGCCACTTTTCCCACGCCGGTAGCCGCCACACCGTGGCCGGACTTGGCCGACCACCACCCGTAAATCGAAGCCAGCAACCTCCTCTTCCTTTCTCCACCGGTGGTTCGCCGTGAAACCACCTGGATCGCCGAAAATCGCAACAAAACCGAGAGCTCGTGAACAGTTTGAACAGTCGCGACACCACCTTTGGCCGGCCATATCTCATTGTTCCGGTGGAGTTAAGGAGAGTTCTTGGTACCGTTGGAAATCTGGTGCGACGATCTACTTTTTGGTACCGAGTTTGACGCCGGAAACTGCCGGAGCACGCCGGAAAACCGATGCAAAGTCTCGGAAAAACCACCCCGAAGCAGTCACCTTTCCGGCTAGATCTGCTCCTATCGCCGGCGAGTGGCACAACACAGCCACCACCATCGGACTCAGAACACGCCGGCGACCAGATCTACACTTTCCCGAGCTCCGACGACCACCACACGCGCCCCACGCGCCGCCGTGACCGAGCCTCACGCGCCGCCGCCGTTTTGCTCCACCGCCGGCGAGTGGTTGCTCACCTCCCGTCCCAGCGCGTTCCGGGAGTCGTGGGCAAGCTTGCTGTCCAGTCAATTTGACCCAATTTCGGTCGGATTTGGAAACGCCCAATTCCGGTTGAGGTCCGATCTTCCGTGATCGATTCCGATCAATTGCTACAACGAATCTTGAAATTGAAGGTAGTTTCTCGTTCCTTGCATCTTCAATTTCGTTTCGGACTTGAAACGGAAAAATCCATTGAATTTAGGGATTTTTGCCGATTAAGGGCATTTTGTAATTTTCAAAAATATTGGGACATTTTCGTAATTACTGAAAATGTTGGGCAATCTTAGTATTTAGTGTTTTAATCTTGTATTTGGAGGCTTAGAGGATTCTACGAGCCTTTGGTTAATTTTTCGGTTTTTTTTTTAAAAGTTATTTTCGGTAAATTCTTTTTAAGTGCTCGTACACGATCGAGGGCTGGACCAGAGATCCAGCAGGAGCACGCTTCAGACCTGTGAGTGCATTTATTTTCTAAATCATTTGGGAATATATGCTATATTTGATTTCATTTCTATTAATTTGTTTTGATTAAATTTTCTTGTGCATTTAAATATATATTTATGCTGATTTAGATGCTTGATGATTTAAATTTATATGCTTTGTGATTTTAATGGGATTTATGAGATTGGTGTTTTTAAATGATTTTGGTGATTTATGGATTTTTGGAAATTTTAGCAAGTTTGTAGAAATGGTGATTTCAAAGAAAGTGTGACTTTGTGGAATTTAAGAAAATTTTGGAGCAAATTTTTAATATTCGATATAATTGTTGCTTTTCATAAATTCTGTTAAATAGAAGATTTTGGAAAATTGTTTAAAATTAAAAGGATTTGCAAAATGGTTTTAAAAATAAAGGATTTGAAAAATTGATGATATCATGGATGATTTTATAAATGATTTTGATGAATACCACACTGTATCGAGATGTACCGAGTTATATGAGTTCTATGCGCGCTATTATTATTATTATTATTATTATATATGCCATCCTCTGCTGCGGACACGTGTCGAGAGAGAGATGATGAGGATCCTGCCATGACGGATTTGGGACGCCGATTCGTTGTGATGACTGAGCCCCCCTCCCCCGCCTGTGACGCCGTCAGGACGCTGAGGGTCACACGGCACGATATATGCTGTGGTACCGGTTGGTTTTATGATGGTTCTGATTCATTGCGGATTTTATACCGGATTTGGTTTTATATTGATTGCTGATTTATACTGGTTGGATTTTACAATTGTTGTTTGCTGAGTTTATACCGATTTGGTTTTATATTGGTTGGCTTCTGATTTTAAATTGATGGTTTGATTTTATGGATTGTGGCCTATGGCTTTTGGTTTCAGATTTTGAACCATTTGCTTGATCGTTTATGAAATTGTGTTTGACCATCAATTAATTATTATGGATTTCATTTACGTTTTTAGTGTTTGGTACGTGATTTCGATAATTGTTTTAAATTACGTTTTCGCCCCTAAACCGTTTTTATTGATTTAATGATTTGGGGTAAACCGAGGGTTTTGCGAAATGATTTTCAAAACGGGGAACCTTTCAACTGAGTGACGTGAGGTTTGAGTGTAAAGGTTTTAACGGCTGAAATTGTATTTTGTAGTTATCTAGGAGCACTCACGGAGATATTTATATCTCACGTTTTGTTATTTTTACTTCGTTCCCTAGGTCCTAGTTGCAGGTTCCCGTGGACTACCATCGGCATTTCGCATCGGCATCGCATCCGCTTATCGCATCTGTTTATTACTTCTTCTTATGTATTAGACTCTGATCTTATTCTGTTCATGTTGGATTTGTATCATTTATATTTTTGTCTATCACTCTTAGTGGCTCTGTCATTCCCACCTACTTCATACATTGTTTCTTATTTATTCGTTATGACTCGTTAATTTATTGTGGTGCTTATTTTATCTACTTTTCGTTCATATCTTATTTACTATTCGTCCCATTATTGTTTACTTGTTTATTTGATTATTACCCCTTTCGGAGGATTCTGTCGGTTGCCCCGAGGGGTTCTGGTGGAATCTTCCTCAGGCGGGGCCTCTCCGGGGAATCTGGAGGGATTTCCGGGGCGGGTCTTGTCAATTTTACCCTTGTGCTCTTCAATTTATAGGTTTGTTCTCTTTGTCTCTTTTTGGTATCTTTTAATTTTGTGTTTCCTCTTCCAGTTTTGTTTTTATATGATATTTTTTTTCCACATCATTGGATTTTTTCATCTCTAAGTTTTTCTTTTTTCTCTTTTCTGTTTTCCGATGACTGGGTTGGCATCTAAAATCTTACTCTCATGCGTGAAGTTCAATTTACAAGTTTGTTATCCCTCTTTATGGTATCTTTTTGAGTTGACATTTGTCTTTTAATTTCATATGATGTATTTTTTTATTTTTGCCTCTTTTTGATATCTTTTAGTTCCAAAAGGGCCCCACTGATGCTCTTCATACTTTTATTTATTTAAGAATTTTTATTTGTCTTTTCCACACTAGCTAGCTAATTCTCATCAATTCTCATTCTCCAATCACCTTGCTATCCTATTTATTTGCAAACCATTCATACTTAAGTAGGTTTACATTCAATCACTTACTATTAGCAAATACCATTATAGTGAAAACTAATTAAAAAACCTGATAAAGAAAGGATGTGCAAGAATTCTATTGAATATATATAAAAATTAGATCTTCAGTAATTTTAAGTACGCAAATTAGCTTCTATTTTTTTAAAAAGCAAGTATAATTTATGGACTAGTGCAAAGCAATATTATCAATTTTGTTAATGGACTTGTGCAATTTTTTCAGCAATACTATCAATTAAGTTTTTGGCTTAGTATGTCTGATGCTATGTGTAGTTATAATATACCTCTGATGGCAAATATTCATTTTGCTCCTTTTGTTGCATTAAGAGTAGATAAGTACTTTTACATAATTCGTGTCAACGCTAAAAAGTTTGGTATACAATTTTCCATTGAACTATTTATTTTTTCTAGTAATAAGAGGCAAAATTTTGGATCCATCTTAAGTATAACTGCACAAAGTTGCCATGTCAAAAAATTATATTTTGTTAAAAAAAAAAAAGGGTATGCTTTGCAAAAACTTTTATAATCCAGGAGCAAAAACCAGCTTAATTGCATGAATACTATGTAAATGTGAATTTAAAAATGCTACTTGTAGGGGAGACCAAGACATGGTTTGGGCTACCCCTTTTGTTTTTTAAATGAAAGAGAAATATTTGGGAAAGAAGGCTTTGTAGTTCTATGTTTATATCATTATATACATACATATATATATACATACATACATATATATATATTAGAAAGGTTGTTTTTCTTTTTCTTGGTTCCTCTTTCCCACCTTATACATGAATTCTTTTATTTTTCTACTTTTTCTTTTTTTGCTGTATTGTTTAATATGTCATGTTTATTATTTTTCTAACTTATATGCAAGATCTAATTGTAGAAACTATAAGAAATTTTGAGTATCCCAACTGTGAAACAAATGAATGTCAAAGGGTATTATAATATGCTTTTAGTTATTTTATTATTTCTTAGAGATCTTATATGATGAAAAATAAATGAGTTATGTTGGTTAATTATTGACTCGGAACTTATATTAGAGTAATAACTAAGCATGCATATCCAACTATGATTGAGTTGATTTTGTTCCTTGAATGACATTTTACTTAACTTGAAGCAAATTAATTTAGAAGAAACCACAAATATCATGCTCTGTTTATTCTAAGCTACATCTATAATAGTTATTCACATATATAGCAGTTATTGTAATATTAACTATATATAATATTCTCATTCATGATTTTTAAGGTTACTACTCATCTCTTTTTACTTTTTCAACTCTTTAGTGTATGCGAGGCTGAAATATGGGAGAGATGATGATTATGGTGGCTACTCAAGTGATTGATAATATGAGCAATTGTTTTATGGCTTAAAGAGCTCTTGTTATGTATGTCTCCTTTTGTAGCTCTCTTGATTGTTAACTTTGCTTTGTCTTTGTTCTTTAATTTACTAGCTAATTGATTAAGCTACTAATTTGATAATTCATTGTTACTATTTGTGTTTGACACTTTGAATGTTCGATATTTAGTTATTGAACTATGTCTACAATCTGTTTGTGTAAATGTATGGCGGCCCTATGTTTTAACAATCACAAACTAACATATACTAACAAATTATAGTGAACATATACACATTCCAACATTTGGCAAACAAGAGAATATGGATAAAAGATTGGTTGTGTAACTTTTTTCATAATAGGTTAGAAATAAAGTTGCTGGTTTATAGAAATAATAAGGTGATAGAAATATTTACGTACTTTTAACTTAGTTGTAACGTTGTTATAAGATGTTATATCTTAATAACAATGTGACAGAGGATTTGGGTTTGGTGCAACTCCTTCAAAGCTAAATGCTTTGATGCATAGCTATAACATACAGAGGCAAATGCAAGAATTAAGAAATGAAGTTAAAGAATTAAAAGCTATGATTCAAGAGAATAAAAATAATAAAAATCTAAACAAGAAGAAAATTTAAGTTAAAACTCTATGTTTTTAATTGTTACACTACTCAATATGTTCAAAAATAATATTTTTCTTTTATCATTTATTGAATATGAATTTTTATTTGACAGCTTGAGGACAAAAGTATGAATGATTCAATTAACTTTGAAAGGAGTAAATACAAACTACTGTGTTAGTTTCGAAAAGATGATGTTGCAATTGGAGAAATTGCTTCAACAAATCCAAGTGATCTATTGCATCATGTCTCTCTTGGTAATCAAAGTTGGAAAGTTTGGGTTAATGAAGTGATTGATAATGTTACTTTATATCAACCAACACATGAGCATTTCCTTCTTGAAGATTCGTTAGGAAGTACAATTGCATGGCCAATCAAATATATCAAAGAGATTTGTTGAAGGTATTTTTCACTTTTATTTTTACTAACTTCATAGTTGACTCTTGGCTAGATTATAGATAGTCATATAAATTATATTTAGTGCTTTTTTTACAAGTCGCCAACTCGTTCCCTAAAGTTTCAAGCACACATATTATATATTTTTTGAGATGTGAAGCAAGCTGGATAAGTATTATTCAGATTAGTTTTTGGCAAGAACTATATTAAATAGAGTATGGTTATAGTGAAATTAGATAATCTTTTTATAATTTAACATATTTTTGAACAACTATATTAGATCTTTTTGTTGATCATTAAAGTTTATAAATGAAAAAAAGTTGGTAGATTGATTATTTTTGTGCATTACCCATATTAATTTTTATGATTTTTTTAATTATGGAATTTTTCTTTTATTTTATAAGTTATAAAAATTTATGTATTCAACACATTAAATTAGAAGAAAAAACCGAAAAAAAAGAAGAATACAAAATTATTCCAACATTTTAATGAAAAATAACTATTGTTAATGGTTTCAAGTGCGACCTATGAAAAGTATAAAATCAAACAATTAATGGCATCCAAAGTATGCCTTAAATGTTTATTTATTTACACAAATATATACCATAAAAGATGATATTCATTTATTTTACTTTCACTTTTATAGAATGAATTATTTGCTGTAAAATTACATTTATTTAAAGCAAAAAATATCAGCCATAATAAATAAATTTATGGCATTTTTAAATGTTTTTAAAGCATATAATAAATGATGTAAAACTGTTTGACTGACTCCACCAAACAAGATTACAAATGAAGATAAATTGGAAAAAAAAAATGTAAAAGGACTACTATGTAGCCTTTAAAAATAGAGAGTATCGAGCTACAACATAAACAGCGTATGAAAGAAAATTTTGTAATTAGTCTAAACAAGCCAGTGCTAGGGAAGGTTGGAGGTTTAATTTTATATGGGAAGGCAAAGCAGTAGACCTGTCAAAATGTTACACGACACAATAACACGGCACGATAATTTGCAGGTTTGGGTCTGCGATATCGGGTTGGATTGATATCAGTGTCACACGATAAGACACGATAAGAAAAATATTAATTTAATTATTTTTTTATAACTAACTTCTTACATTACTTTTTCTTTTTTTTAGAAAACTATAAAATTCATATTTTATTTCATTGGAAAATGACAATTTTTATATTGATATTTTGTTTAAGATTTTATCTTTTTTATTACTTATATTGAATGTACAATTTTAGTTTGATTTATAATATTTTGAATTTTTTAACTTGACAATTGTAATGCATATTTTGTTTTATTAACTATGATAAATATTTAATATAGCTTTAATTCGTAATATTTTACATATTTTGAATTCACAGTTATTAATTATGTTGAATTTTAGTATGGTAATATATATATATTTTTTAAATTTAGCATATCATTTTAATATATATTTAGGCTTAGTGGATACGATTTAAATATGATCCAAATACGAAACGACACGACACGAACACGGTTCAACACGAATTTTTAAAAAGTTGAATTTAAATGAAAAAAATTTGACACGAAACAACACGATACGAACATAATTCAACACGACACATTACCTTGCCTCCAAAACAGTGATCGAAGCTTCTTAATATTCTGATTGAGATTCCATGCATTAGCAGTGTGGTCATTTTGATTGGACAAATTTATGTCTTTCAATGATTTTTTATTTTTTTTATGTTTGTTAATTCTATAGCGTTCTTTTTTTTTTTTTGCGCAAAAAATATCATCCAATTATAAGGTGGCCTATTTATTTATTTGCTAGTTGGGTAAGAAAATTTGCTTTTCATTTTAAATTTTTTTTTTAAAAGTATCAGAAATATAAATTGTTAAAATTAACATATTATTTAAGTAGATATAGATATCGTTTTTAAAAAATATATTATAATTATAATATCTATAATAAATATCGAACTGATATAGCTTTAACATTGTAAAAATAAATGTCTAATTTTGGAAGTTTAGTTCGACATTGTCAAATTTACAAAATTTAAAAATTTAATTTGTTCAAAAACTGAAAAATATTTAATAAAATATATAATTAATTGATAATTATAAATAATATTTATACACATTAAAATTAAAAATTAATTTTTAAATTTAATATATATTTATAGCACATAGATTTAAACAATTTTTATTTTTATACTATATATACAATAATCAACATTTTTTATTCAAAATGCTCTAAGTTGCTCCCCTCATTTTTATATTTGGTAATAAAAAAAATTAATGTGGTTTCTTCTTCTTCCCCATAAATAGATAAATAAATAAAATGTGGTGTATAATTCTGACCCTATATAATTCTTTATTCGTTTTAATTAAATATAAGCTTCAGCGAAGCAAAAAAAGTATCTGATTAATGGGACAGTTAGAGTAAATATTTAAGCTGTTTCTTTATTCGTCCAAATATAAAGTGTAAATTTCACCCCCGAAAAAATAAAAAAGAACTGCCTAAATAACAATTTGGCAGGAACGGTGAAAAGCTAATCGTCGCCTGAGAGATTCGAACTCTCGCGGGGAAACCCCATGTACTTAGCAGGCACACGCCTTAACCACTCGGCCAAAGCGACATTTTGCTTTAAAGTTGGATATTCTTATATAGAAATTAATTTTTATTATCTCCACCAAATCCATCTCTAAATTTACCAAGAAAACGAGGAAAAAAAAAGAATCCAACTGAATATATACCCAACAGAGAAACTCAGCAGGACATGAAGCATAGCTACACGTAGCAACGAAAGAATGATCCAAGAAAAAAAAAAGGGAAAAAGGTTTATTGGGATTATCTATCGTTCAAACACAAAAAGTCATATGAGAGCGGTTTTTTGAGTTAAAATTGCAGGAAATATAAATCTACGTCAGTTATACCATTTCCCCTTCTCTCTGGTTTTAAACAGGTACGTTAAAGTTTCTTTCTTAGAGGTGGGCATTTTGTCACCAGAAATATATCTGAGCTCAACCAATTCGCTAACTTAATTTAAGCTTAAATTCCCACATAATAAACACATGCTTCTTCGTAGCTAGGAGTGTAAGATCGGGCTGCAATGCATGGTCCAAGTTCATAAATTCAGATTTAGACAGGTTTTTTTTCGTTTATTTTCGAAATGAAGAAAAAATTCGGACCAGATTGACTCAGTTCAATGTTCTCAATTTTAAAGTTTAATATTCAGTCCCATAGGTATGGACTTCGAATTGGAATATTAAATTTGAATTTCAGACTTAAAATAGTTGCTCAAATAATTTTTTTTTAAAATAACTTATCTTAGAATATATAAAAAAATATAAAAATATAACAAATAATAAACAATTGCAATTAAAAATATAATAAATTGAATAAAAGTATTAAATAAATTATAAAATTATATGAGACTACCTAATCGGACTAAATATCATGCTAATCTGATAGGTGTTCCAAATAAACAGTATTTCAAACTGGATCTACAATAAAAATTTAAAATTTAAACTCGATCCAAAATGAAATTGGTTAGATATGTTTAATTGGTTTTTGGACGTTTAAGTTTTTTTTTTTCATCCCTATTCTTAGCTTTTTCCATGCTTTAGCTTTTTCTCTTCTTCTTCCAAATGATCTGCTTGGGTTTGGCCCAATATTCAACCCACATCAAGCGTATAATAATATATTGAGATTTTTGTTTGAATGTCTATTTTATTTATGCCTATTCTATTTAGTTATGTCCACTTTTTTTTTATTTAAGTTTATTTATGTCCACTGCGTTAACACATTTTAGTCTTATATTGGCCATTTTATTCTTATCTTTTTTAATGATGTTACCTACCATTTTTATTTTTTTAGCAAATAACTACCATTTTTTGTTCATTCATCTTCTTGTTTTACAATTCTCTATTAATTTTTTTTCGATTTTGTATGTATTAGCTGCTTTGAAACACCACCCAGTTAATAATATCAAATTTTTTCAAGCTTAAACTCTATTTTCAAGCTTTTTAGGAGTTTTTTACAACATCAAATCTAACTCTAACACTCACCAAGGTAAATGATTTTCTTTGTTAGAATAATATTGTTAAAGTGTATATTAATGTGTTTGAATGTTTTGTGTGTTTTAAATTTTATTGAATGAAAAAAAAATGAAGGAAAATAAGGAAAAAATAAAAAATAAATAGAGGTTGAAGATGACAATATATGTCTCATCCAAACATTGGACGGTGTGTGTAAATGTTGGATAGTGTGTGCTTTTTATTATTCACATCGACTTTATTCCACACAGCCCAACGTAATGGCAATGTAAGGCTAGTTGGGTGGTGTGAACCCTTACCCATAAAATGTATACACTGCCTAACATTTGCATGCACCACCCAAAGTAAAGGTAGTGGTGCAAATGTTCAGCAATTGTGTAATTTTTGAGCAGTGTGAACCCCTACCCAAAAATTGTACACACCGCTTTTACTTTGAGCATTGTATGCAAATGTTGGGTGGTGTGAGGAACTTTATTAGTGTCTCATAATCCTAAAAAATAGTAAAAATTCTCGAATAGGGTGGAAAGCACACTGCTCTATCCAATAATGGCATGTTTCCCAAAAGGTAGCGTGCTTTCTTGAATACGAAAAAGACTTTTTGAAGCAATGCCAACTTATGCCTTCCATAGTGATCTTATAAATAATTACACGGAACCCTTTTCCTTAAACATTTCTATTTTCAAATGAAACTCAAATTTCAAACCCATTTTTTAAACTCATTTTTCAATGCCACGACAAACAAAGGTAAAGACAAAGTGGTAGTTTTATGGTATGTTTCTCTACCACAAAGGAATCCCAAAAGAAGATCCATAAGTTTACCACATGGGCTGTGAAAGAGGAGGACCACAAGATTTGGGCAAGCTTCCCCACCACCACCACTTTCATCCTCATCCTCATCGTTGATCATCATGTGGGAGCCTTCTTGATAAAATTTAAGCTACGACGAACACATCTGTTATTAACGATAGGTCAAGAAAGAAGTCGCTGGCTTCGTTTCTGATTACTCATCCCTAGAGAGTCTCTTTTCGATGAGACCGCCTAGATGGGATGATTGGGATACTTCAGAACATATCGATGACAACACTAGTAAAAAAATTTGGATTTGTTAGTTTTTTAGTTTTTTAAAAATTTCTCTGCCTTATTTTTATATTTTTTCAACGTTCAGAGTAGATCTAATAGAATTATATATAATCTAGTCATTGGCATTTTGACTTGTAATTAATATAATATTATATTTTGGTAAGATACTTTTTGTTTATTAGTATTTTTTATGTTTATAATAATAGTATATTTGGTGTTTATTAGAATAAAAAAAAAATTATAGTGTATTCTTAAGAAGCATACTGCCAATAGATAGGGCAGTGTGCTATGTAATTGGGCAGTATGGGAGAAAAAAATACGAGACTTTATGCTTCTGTCTCACACCGGGCAATTACATTGCCCACTGCCATATCCAAGGATGAATTGAAGGCAAGAGGCAGGCAAAATCTCTCAGTTTCTCAATTTTTTTTTTCTTTTTGAATTGATGCTTGTGAGGAGTTGAGTAACGAATTTTTTTCTTCCCCTTGTTGTTGAAACGTAAAACCCTTTTTTTTTTTGCTTCTGTTTTCTCTCTAAACATTTGATGAGAGGGAAACATAAATGAAAAGAGAAAGAGAGACAGAAAGAAAGGCTGACATAAGCCTCTAAGTGGATATCCATACAAAAATCTTTAATATATATAATCCAGCCCCATTACAACTTAATAGTTAATTGATTTGATGAAAATGTCTTTGTTCAACACGTTAAACATTTTCTTTAAAAATTCACCAAAAAAAAAGAAAAAAAAACATTTTCTTTAAAAAATATAAAATAAATAAATAAATAAATACTATTAAACACAATATTCTTGAACATATTAAGTACTTTTATTATTTTTAAAGACGTAACTACATTTTACTCTTTGAGTTGTATCTATTGTCTGCACTCTGCCACTTAAACTACAGAATTCCTCACCACTTTGTTCTTTTTGAGCTGGCATTCTGGAAAGCGTGGTATCATAGCTGAAATATTGTTAGCTTTGTAATTCTTGCTCGTCTATTAGATGATTTGTTTTATGGTGATAAATCAAATCATGACACAGTAATACAATTCATAAAGAATTTATTAATTGACATATTAATGTCAATAAAATTAATACCATTATAAATATGTCACAATAAATTAATCCACTTAATTAGAAAATGACTCGACATAAATAAATTATATTAATTAATAAATTTAAAAATAATAAATATATTTTAATATAATATAATATAATATAAAATAATAAAACAATGCAAATAATAATAATATTTGATTAAAATATATTATTTAAATCTATTTAACACAAATAATAATTAAATATATAAGATATAATTAAAAAATAAATTAACACGAATACCATCTACGGACATTGTGAATTAAAATTAAAGACCAATTGTATTAATAGATTTAATCCTTTCATAAAAGATCTCTTTTTTTCTGCTGAATATTCATAAAAGATCTCTATGGAGCAAATTATTGTACCCAATATAATATTCATATCATTCGAAACCAAATATATGTAATGTCTAATCAAATTTAAAAATTTAAAATAGGAGGGTGTCAATTTTTTTGAAAAAATTATACTTTTATCTTTTATTGTACCTCAATGAATGCAGCCTAATGACTAAAAGTATGACTTAGGAATCACACTATCAAGTATTGACAAATTTCAAGAGATTCACATGTAATAGTATTTTATTTTGGTTTCTATATTTTAAAATTGTCTATATTTTTGCTTCTATTACTTTTTCCAACTATTAATATATTGTAATATACTTGCCATATCAGTTGGAAGATAAATTAATAAACAAAATTGGTGCTTTAACATTTATATTGTCTATTTGGATCAGAGGTGGATACGGTGCGGTTTAGTTTAATTTTGACGGAAAAATGAGACTTAACTGATCAGTCGGTTAGAATATAACTGTCTAACTGAACCGAGCTAATTGATTTACAAAAATCAAAGCTTTAACTGAATCGAATGGATTGGTTTGGGCTTGAATTGGGCTTATGTTTTGGACCTACATTTTGGGCCACTATTTGGGCCTAACTCATTTTATTTATTAATTTATTTAAAAAACAAAACCCTTAAAACAATTCATAATATATTATCTTACCATCATAAATTCATCTTTAATCATAAATTCATAATATGTTTTGGGCCACTATAGATCAAGTTATATGTTACCAGTTACCAGTTACCATTCAACATTAATTTTATATTACCAAACACTTACCCCTAGTTTGGCAAAAAAATCAAAACATAAGAAGTTAAGAATAATTGATTACAAACCATTAAACCAAACTTCAAAAAAGATAAGAAATAACATAAATGTTTGTAGCTGAAATCTTAAATGCCAAATCAACATTGTTCTCCTACAAAAGGAATAAAAAAATCATAATCAAAATCAAATTGAAAGAATAAAAAGTAAATTTAAATAAACTGTGAAAGTAAAAAATAAAAATATTAGACACAATAAAAAAATTTCTTCAAAGTTGCAATTTGTCATTACCAAATTAGTAGTCAGCATCAGTCAACAGTTAACACTCTTCTACTACAAAAGACAAAAAAAATCTCCCTATTATAACTCTAATGGCCAGCCATATGGGGATAAAAAAGTAATTTATGCTCTTAAAATGATGTCACACTCTCAACTAGATTAGGAAATTAAATCTATTTCTCTTTAGTAATCCAATCTCCTTACAATTTTAATCCCTTCTCCAATTAATACTCCAATTAATATTATTAGAATAATCTGAAATTTCTAAGTGGCATGTGATGTGGCAATAATAACACATCTAGCTGGAAAGTGATGATGTGACTTCCCAATCATCCATGCATAGTTCATATCATAGTTGTCAAAGACATTTCTTTTTATATCTTCTATGTTCGTCATGCAGATTCCAAGTACACTTTAGATGACCAAATGAACTATGATCTCAATGATTCTAGTTGAAAACATTAAGTCTATGTTTTAGATTTCCATGCATATCTTAATCGCACAAAATGGATATTGAAAAAGAACTCAAATGTCAATTTACCCAAAGATGTAAGTTTGTCGCAACTGCTAAAAATGTTCATCTTCAAAATCAAACTCGTACTGATTGACCGATCCAATTGTAGTAAAAATTTACATAATTGAACCTTGATGAGTCATGAGTCATTAGCAACTAAAATCATACAACATTTTCAGAAGTAGCTCCATATATGATTTATTCAGTGTGCAAAAAATACAGCAATTTTCAGCATTTGTTATTCTTTCTCTAAAAATAGAAAAATACAACAATTTAGTATTTTTCATTAACAATTAACTCAAAACTAACAAAAATCCAACATAAAATATGACATAAAAATAGTAACTTTTTATACCTATCATACACATTCACATCTAGGGTCATTAGGATCACAATCATCTTTTTTTGACAAAGTGATCCCATACATCATATGCTAGCCTAGTAGGTTTCTTTTTTCCTAGTGGAGGTCGGGGAAAGCATGGATTGAGCTCAGAAGGTGATTGCATTGATGGAGATTTTTGGAATTGAGTAGGAGCATTTACTTCAAGTATGGTAAATAAATAGGGAAAACCTTGATGTGTTTAGTGTTGAGTTCCTTAGAGACCGAGACTTGTAATGCCTCCTTTGTTGGTGGTTCCAAAATGATTTTGTTCTCCTCAGTGTCATTCTCAAAAAAGAAGATTCTTGCAATTTCATTCTCCTTTCATTCATTCTCTGAGTCTGCCAAACACACACCAATACACATAGTAATCTTACAAGCAAGCATACCCGTTGTGCATTCCGATGAATGGATAGTAGATTTGGATTCCATTCCACTTCAATGTTTGTTTCTCTACCCAACCTTGCTTAAGTCTCTTTCTCTCTTTGCTCGAGTTACAGAGAAACAATGGGGAACACCACCCATTTCATCATACATTTAGTTTTTTTCTCTCATTATCCTCCATTTATCTATTCGTCGAGATTATTTGGACTCAGATTTAGAATCTCCAATTGCATTCCATTTTAGGTTTGAACCTTTTGAGTTGGTGGGACTTCAATATTTAGAGAAACATTTTCCCCATAAAAAACCCAAATCTTTGTCGGCTTACCTAGAGTCTATGTTTGCCCAAAGAGGGAAAAGAGAATAGGGAGGAGAGAGATTAGGTTACTAATTGTGAATGGACGAAAGGGTGAGACAAAAGAGAGGCGAGAGTATGATAATTTTTTCAAAAAGACAACTTATGGCTCTGACACGTGTAAGTCATGTTGAGCATGTTATTAGAGCATGGATGGAAAGCTTATTAGGACCAAACAATGCTAATTTTATTAACATACGGGACCAATGTTGTATAAAATAAACACGAGAGCTAAGTCTGTAAAATACTTCAAACATAAAAGACTATAGGTGCAAACCAATAAAATAATGACATTTCATTTTGTCACATTACCTGCTAAATAAGTTGGTCCCTATAACATTATTTTTTGACATATTTAAACTATAACTAATTTTAGTCCAAGAATTAAAATTCAAAGGACAATAATACAGAAATATCTTTGGTTGCAATTTTATTTCTCCTATGAACATACAATTGAAGGAAAATTGGCTATAAGGACTGTTGGTGCAATAAAAGTAGAGTTGGGGGAGCAAAATGAAGCAACAACTAAAATGTGGTATAAATTTGAGACCAATTTACATTTTCCAATTAGGGATGGACATTAATTAAACTAGACCGATCAAACTAAATTGGTGCTTTGGTTTTTGTTCCATTAGCGGCTCGATTTGGACAAATCCTAGCCCAAATGCAACCGAACATATGAACATATATATTTTAATGTTTTTATTATAGTTAATTATATTTAAGTAATTTATTATAAATTGTAAATAATATTAAATTTGAACTATTTAAAAATATAATAATTTTTTAAAAAAATTTTAAAAATATCATTTTTGGGTTGATTTTGGACCCATAATGGGCCAATGTCCAAATCAACCAAACCAATGATGGTCTTGGTTTGGTTAAGTTTGGTTTATTTTTTTTTATAGATTTGATTCAATTCTGTTTGCAAAAAAAATGGAAAAACACCATCTGATTCGAACAAATGTTCTCCCCTATCATAAAAACCTTTAAATAAATTTGAATAAAACTGTTTGTTAACATTTATGATGATCACCAGTAAAATACATGCTCATATGAGAGTAATTAATTGGATCTCATTGAATATTTAATACTAAAAATCTATATGAGAAAGTAAACCTTCATTGGTATTCTATTTGTCAACCTAGGTTCGCTGGTGATTAATGGATAGCAGGGTTATTCTTGAGTCTCTGGTCGAAAGATTATTCTATTGTACTTTTAGTCACCTCTATATTACCTTAGATATTATAAGGGCTAGTTTATTAGATATCACACGTGAAAAAAGCTACCAATATAAACAATCCTAAAAGGGCACGGTTGGTATTCTGTTTTGTACTAACTTGTATTATATTAGCATATATTGTATTAGCCTGTATTGTACACTATGCCAAAAACCTTAATCGGCGACACTAAATGCGCGACGAAGCAAAAAATTTGCGTCGCGATAAACTAACGGCAACACAAATATAGTGCGTCACCTTTATTTGAACAAAATAGCGACGCACCCAAGTCGCTAAAATGTGCGTGAAATCAGCTGTCGCGACGCGCGATCGAAAACCGTCGCGAAAAATGTCTTGCCAACTTCTATTTACTATGTTAAAAAGACACTAACTGCTTTGGGAATGAAGTACGAGAAGATACACGCATGCCCCGAAAATTATATTTTGTTTAGAAAACAGTTTACGGATCTAATGATATGTCCTAAATGTGGGCCATTCAGATGGAAAATTGGAGAAGATAACACAATTACAAAAATACTATGTTAAAAAGACATTAACTGCTTTGGGAATGAAGTACGAGCAGATACATGCATGCCCCGAAAATTGTATTTTTTTTAGAAAACAGTTTGCAGATCTAATGCTATGTCCTAAATGTGGGTCATCCAAATGGAAAATTGGAGAAGATAACACAATTACAAAAATCCCATCGAAGGTTTTATGGTATTTTCCACTGGTTCCACGTTTTAGAAGAATGTTCCACAGTGTTTCGATCGCTAAGTATTTGCAGTGGCATGCAAATGAGAGAAAGACTGTAGGAGGCAAAATGCAGCACCCAGCGGATGCTCCAGCTTGGAAATTGGTAGACCGTTATTGGCCAGACTTCACCGCAAAAGTTAGAAACCTTAGACTCGGTATTGCAGTCAATGGAATGAACCCGCACAGTTTACAGAGTAGTGTCTACAGTGTTTGGCCTGTTATCAGTGTCGTGTATAATCTTCCTCCCTGGTTGTGCATGAAGCGAAAATTCATGATGTTGACTCTTCTAATATTTGGACCTAAACAGCTTGGCAACCGTATCGATGTATATCTGGAGCCTTTAATCGAATAATTGAAATTGTTGTGGGACGAGGGCATTGAAGCTTTTGATGCTTATTGTAAAGAGGAATTCACTTTACGAGCAGTGCTGCTATGGACAATAAATGATTTTTCCATTTATGGCAACTTAGCCGGTCATGCAACGAAAGGATACCATGCATGTCCAATTTGCTGTCATAACACTTTTGCTATTCGCTAGTAACATGGCCGGAAAATGAGCTTTGTTGGGCATAGAAGATTCCTGCCACATAATCATCCATACCGAAAGCAAAAAAAAGACTTTTAATGGGTTTCAAGAATTTGGAGAACCTCCGATACCATTGACTAGTGAGGAAATTTTGGAAAAGCTTAATGCTTGTAGTTTTGACGACACAGGGAGAGGTAAAAATTTTTGCGGAGATGAGGTTGAACACTGTTGGAAAAAGAAGTCAATATTTTTTGACTTACAATACTGGAAATATCTCCATATACGCCACAACTTGGATGTGATGCATATTGAGAAAAATGTTTGCGAAAATATAATAGGTACATTGCTTAATATTCCAGGTAAAACGAAAGATGGAATAAATGCGAGGCTGGATTTAGTGAATATAGGCCTTCGGCTTGAATTGGCCCCGTCGGTACATGGAGCACGAACTTTTTTGCCTCCTGCATGTTATACGTTATCCAAACAAGAGAAACATAAATTTTGTCGTTGTTTGGCAGAGCTAAAAGTTCCTGATGGTTATTCATCAAATTTTCGTAATATTGTGAGAATGGATGACTTGAAGCTTGTAGGGATGAAGTCCCATGATAATCACACGTTGATGCAGCAACTATTGCCCCTTGCAATACGTCCGGTGCTTCCTACAAACGTGCGAGCTGCAATTGCTAGATTTTGTTTTTTTTTTAATTCAATATGTAAAAAATCATTCGAGACTGCATCCCTTGATGCCATACATAATGATCTTGTGAGGACATTGTGCATGCTAGAAAAGTTCTTTCCACCATCATTTTTTGATGTAATGGTTCATTTAACTGTGCACCTTGTACGAGAAGTTCGATTGTGTGGACCAGTGCATTTCAGATGGATGTACCCATTTGAGAGGTACATGAAGCTATTGAAGAGTTATGTTCGCAACAAAAACCGACCAGAAGGTTGCATCGCTGAGAGTTATGTAGCTGAAGAAGCAATCGAGTTTTGTAGTGAGTACATACGAGGGTTAGGCGCAATTGGGAACCCTATTGGCAGATATCAAAGGTTGAATGACAGTGAGGATGTCGGTGCCCCTATTAAAGGTGGAAAGATGTACCAAATTGATCAAAAGCTTTGGGAGCAAGTCCATATGACCGTTCTTTCAAATTCCCCGGAGGTGGAGGCATATAGGAGGTATGGATTTTTATTGTCAATATCTATTGCATATTGCACGTACATACATATATGCATGAATATACGGTTTTCATATTTTGTGTTTTGTGTGTGTTGTTAGTTTTCATTTGGAAGCCTTAAAAGCCGATAAAAGAAACAGAGGAAAGAGGGCAAAATGGATTCAAGACGAGCACAACCGCACATTTATGTAATGGTTGCGTGATAAGGTATAGCTAATTTAAAATATATCTTTTAAATGTTTGGTGCATGTCCAAATTGAACACACTTTATTTAATGATCATCAATATTCTAATTACTTCCAATATCATGGCATTAATAGGTTGACGCCGAGCGATGTAAACCGACTTGTAATGTGGATGACACATTGAGGTGGCTTGCACAGGGTCCACAATGGGTGGTAACGAAGCATGAAGGGTATGTCATTAAAGGGGTTTGTTTCAACATTGTGGAAAGGGACAATAAACGTGTCACATAAAACAGTGGAGTGAAGATAGTAGCCCAAGGTATGCATTATGCAACAGCAAAAGACAATAATTCTATTTTAGCAAATATGACTTACTATGGTAAAGTAAGAGAAATTTGGGATGTTAATTATGTTCGTTTCCGCGTCACTGTTTTCATGTGTGATTGGGACCTATTTTAGCGAATATGACTTACTATGGTAAAGTAAGAGAACTTTGGGATGTCAATTACGTTCGTTTCCGCGTCACTGTTTTCATGTGTGATTGGGTTGACAGTAGTACGGGTGTGAAAACTGATGATTTAGGCTTTACATGTGTCAACTTTAATAAGTTAGGTCACATATCAGAGCGATTCATCATGGCCTCACAAGCGCAGCAAGTTTTTTACTTCGAGGATCAGGTTGATCCACGTTGGTCAGTAGTGCTATCTCCACCACAACGTGATGTATTTGTTGATGAAAACGAAGACGATGAAAAAGAAGACGCTCCCATGGATCATAACCCATTTTCCGATCGTCTCCCTTGTTTGGAGCACGACATTGATGTTAACAGTGACGAAGACAGGGACGAAGTTTATATTCGTGAAGATTGTGAAGGGATGTGGCTATGATAATTATATGTAATTTAATTATGTTTATATTCGGCGAG
>QANX01007580.1:44975-142529 GCA_003254975.1 Ochetophila trinervis
AAATTAGGGCTATTGGCGACGCCAGCGTCGCCTATACTGTGTTATTGGCGACGCTGGTGTCGCCAATACTGAATTATTGGTGACGCCAGCGTCGCCTTTAGTGACCTTTTTTTTTTTTAATTCTCAAGTAATTTGTACTCTTCATCTACAATATATAATCTTAACACTTAAAATGTAAACGAAAGGAAATGCATTATGTATACATATATAAAATTATACAAAAAGCAAAAAAAAAAAAAAAAACCGAAATTAGGGCTATTGGCGACGCCAGCGTCGCCTATACTGTATTATTGGCGACGCTGGTGTCGCCAATACTGAATTATTGGTGACGCCAGCGTCACCTTTAGTGACTTTTTTTTTTTTTTTTTGAACTCTTAAGTAATTTGTACTCTTCATATAAGGTATATAATCTTAACACTTAAAATGTATACGAAAGGAAATGCATTATGTTGTCATATATCAAATTATACAAAAAGCAAAAAAAAAAAAAAAAATTAAAAAACCGATTTTAGGGATATTGGCGACGCAAGTGTCGCCAATACTGTATTATGGGCGACACTTGTGTCGCCTATAGTGTGCATGGAGAACCGGTGAACTATTTATGAGTTTGGTGAAAATTTATGGCGGGACAACTTCCCACCAACCCAAAATTTATGGCAAGCTCTCTCCCCACTTTCCCTCCCATCTAACCGGCCTCATTATTTCCTCTTCCTCTCTACCTATCTCCCCACCGGAGTCAAACAAGTCGCCGCCGCCGCCGCTGTTATTGCCGTCTTCCTCTCAAACTCTCTCCCCGCCGGACTGTTGGGCTCCATTACCGCCGCCGCCACTGCTGGACTTTGTTCCTCTCAAAGTCTCTCCCCGCCGGATTGTTCGGCTCCATTACCGCCGCCGTCTGCCTCAAACGAGTATGCAACTCTCATGTCCAATTAGTTGACCAAATTGTTGTTAATATATTTGCTAAAAGATGGATAAATTTAATAATTTTAGAATAAATTAAATATTGTATTTAATATGACTCTTTGTATGTTTATTGAATGTATATAAAAGGATGTTGTATAAGTACGGTTTTGAGTGTTTGGATTTTTATGATATAATTGATTGGAATAAATTAAATAAATCCTATGAGTTTTGTTGTCATACTATGATAAATCCCATGAGTTTTGTTATTATAGTGGATATGGATACAAATGTATACGGATGGACAATATATAGATGAGCATGAAAATGTGGATAAAAACATAAGGATAGGCGACGCATTTAAATTTTCCAACGGGTCAATATATAATTTGGTCAATTCATTCATTAAATTAAAATGTAACCAATAGTATGTGAGTTAGGACATCAACAACTATATATTTAATTAGGCGACGCATTTAAATTAAAAGGCGACATATGTACTATGATAAAAGTTTATAAGCAATATGCGACGCATTTAAATTAAAAGGTGACATATGTACTATGATAAAAGTTTATAAGCAATAGGCGACGCATTTAAATTAGGACCGTTTTACATAGTATGCATGGTTCCACGAATTTATTGATATGTTGTGTGTTACAGATTAATGGATCCGAATCAGGATGATATTACTCTTCCTCCCGATGAGCCGTTATCCACAGAGGATGAAGCCGGTGCAAGTGTTCCAATTCCTAAGCGGAAAGGTCGAGGACCTACAACGTTAGAAGAGTTTAGAAAGGAGGCCGACGCAAAGCAGTTGAACATACAGTTCAATGAGCATGGAGCTCTCCTAAACAAGGAAGCTGTGAGGATGGTCAACTTGATGGGCTCAATCACTCGTTCCACGGTACCAATTTCCATTAAAACATGGAACGATGTGTCTCCAGCATTGAAAGATAACCTATGGCATGCATTAAAGGTAATATACCATGGCATATATAACCCTAAACCCGAATTACATTATAGAGTTATTTACTAACTGCTACATTGATGTTGTTGTAGGGTTATTCGAAGAAAGATGACTCTCATAAGGACCATACTCTTAGAAGTTGCGCTGGGAAGTGGAGGAGGTTTAAGCACAAACTGTTTGAGAGGTATGTGACCCCATACTTGAATGACCCCCAGCTGTTCAAGCACCCACCGACTGACAAGTATTCTTTCATCAAACAAGAAGACTGGGATTTATTTGTCAGCCACAGGCTTGGTGAAGACTTCAAGGTAAAAAAAAAAAAAATTGGTATAGAATTTAATTATATATGAATGCATGTGTCAAACATATTTTATAGAACATTAATTCATATTAAAATATATTATGTCAACAATAATTACACAAGTTAAGTGCGGATCGGAAGGAAGTACGGCAAGGCAACAAATATCCCCATCGACTTGGATGTAGAGGATATCCGCGTTTGGAGGTGCAGATGGTACGTAATATGTATGGCATATATGTATACATGCATGCACACACTATAAGAGTAAGTTTAATTTAATTATCGAATATTTACTAGGTCCATATGTTTAATGCATGTATAAATTTGCAGCAAGCTGAGAGAGGCACCACCGAACCGATCGAGCGCGCAGAGCTATGGATCCGTGCAAGAACGAAGAAAGATGGACGGGTAGACAATCCGGAGGTTCAGTCAATTGTTGACAACATTGTGAGTTATATAATTACCAAAATTAGTGGTCACATAATTTATAATAATTATGCATAATTAACCAAATTAATATTTTTTCATGCATTTTTGTTTTTTGTAGCATGCTTTACAGCAGAATGTCACTCAAGGCATTCTTGATGCCTCTCCTCCAAATGATGTGCTTACACAAGCCCTCGGGTCCGAGGAGTATCCTGGTCGGCTTCGAGGAAAGGGACAAGGGTACACGGTCAAGAATTTTTTCAAAACACCGTGGCGAAGCACGCAAAAAAACAAGAAGGAACTCGATGTAGATGCAAATATCCAAAGGCAGAATGCGAGGATAGAGAAATTGGAGCAGGTTTTGAGTAGTCTATTTGATGTTGTCCGCAAGAAAGGAGCAGTGGACGACGTATGTGATCTCGCTGCTACATGCGGCCTTGACATACTACTGCAGTCACCCACACAAGGATCATGTCATGCAGCAGATCATTCGAGGTTTTGAGTAGTCTATTTGATGTTGTCCGCAAGAAAGGAGCAATGGACGACGTATGTGATCTCGCTGCTGCATGCGGCCTTGACATACCACCGCAGTCACCCACACAAGGATCATGTCATGCAGCAGATCATTCGAGAGGTGATCGTACCGAGGTACGTGTACCGTTATAAACATTAAATTCTTATTATATATTCTTAATTTTTATTGTTATAACCCGATGACGTTTTCCAACATGTCTTTGAAATGCAGGATATTGTATGTGAGCTTGCGCAAGGGACACGAGATAACGTTGTGGCAACCGGGACGTTGACAGCCGATAGTTCAGTTTGTCATGGTATAGAGTTGGGACCGGACAACGTTAGAGTCTCACTGAATGAAGCGATTGATCTTACTGCATTGTTACCTGTACCCTCTTTTGACGTGCTATATGTTAAAGAGGCAGAAGGATCATTCGTGGCGTGGCCCCGTCATCTTGTTATTCTGCCATCCGATGAGGTATTTAATATTTCTATATATAACAAACTGACTTGTTTTGTTTCCATATATATGTTAGCTAATTTGTAGCATGGCCCCGTCATCTTGTTATTCTGCCATCCGATGAGGTATGTAATATTATATATATATAATTCTTTAAAACCGACTTGTTATGTTTCCATATATATGTTAGCTAATTTGTGATACTAAGATGTTTTTTCTTATTTTGGTTTCAGGATTTTGGGAAAAGGAGAAAATCAAAGGGCAAACAGATGGTTGATGCAGGATCAAGTGGCTCACATAGGTCCCAACCAGTAGAGGCCGAGCCGGCAGATGTTGCTGCAGCTGATGAAGTTGACGCTGCCGGCTCATACAACCTTAGCCCTGCACTTATAGAGTTGTTAAGGCGGCTCAACCCTTTCGACATGTATCACATGTGGATGACCTCCTTGCCACCGACAGTTGTGGGCCACGAAGTTTTGATATCAATTTCGAAGAAAGATATAATAGATTTTTGTTACATGCTGGAGTTGCAATAGTCTTGCATTTTGTTCTACATAAGGTATGTAATTCCAACTTTATTGCATTAATTGAAAAATATTTTATTGCTATATTTGTTACATACAACTAATTATGTAAATGATGATTCACTGCTTAGGCATTTAGATTCCCAACTGATGGGTGAACAACTAGGGAAATATTGTCTTATGCTCCCTGATGATATAGCCAATGTAGAAAGGAGAAATCCCGATGAGCGAGAACTTAAAATTTTGATGTGATGGAGAGATGCAGAAAAGGGTCAGCTATGGTTTTTTCCGTACTGGTCAAGGTACTATAACTTGTCTAATATTGCAATGGATTATTTGAGTTTTATTAAAACATTTGTAATTAATACCTTTTGTAGAGACCATTGGATGTTTGGGTGTTGTTGACCCATGGTAATAAAAATTTGGCGAACATGGTAATAAAAATTATGCTATTTTACACTCAGTAAGAATTTATATAATTAGTTAATACTAATTACTTGTTTGGTATGTATGTGCAGTTCCAAAATAGTGCTTGGACCCCGCAATATGTTGACCATTTTAGAGCCGAATGGACAACTGCTCTATTCCCACTCATATCGTAGCAAGTTATATATATATATAGTACGTAGTTCCACTTGTATATACATACTTTTACATTACAAAACAATGTCACATTTAATTATAATACTTATGGAAATATTTAACTGCTTGTAATTTTGTTGTTCGCATTATTTGTACATATATATGTAATTTTGTTGTTTGCATTGTTTGAAAATATTTCCTTTTTCTTATATAATTTGTTATATCACTAGCTTGCCTATTGATTCTCATTTTTACTAAATTTAAGTCCATCATTCTATTGCCTATAATAGATAATTAAATTTAAATTTGTTTAACTTTAATTATTTATATTTATACATTTAAATTTCTTTTATAAAATATTCAAATAAGATTTATAAAAATCATTTAATTAGTCAGTAAAAATAAATTTTAATTATCCGGCGACGTCTTAAATAGGGATTTGCTGCGGTTTTAAAAAAATTGTCTAATTAGTGACGAATTGCGTTGCCCAAAAAATTGTATCAGCGACGAATAATTTTTGCGAAAAATGGTCAATTGTTGTCGCCATTCATGGTAAATTTCGACACAAATGGAGGAACAACCGCGAAGTGTTTTGAGAAACGGCGACGCATGCGTCGAACGTATGAGTGAAAAAATACAATGAGAAAAGGCGACGCGTGCATCTCTGATTATATGAGAAAAGGCGATGCGTGCGTCTCCGATTTTAGGAGAAAAGGCGATGCGTGCGTCTCCGATTCTAGGAGAAAAGGTGACTCTTGCGTCTCCGATTCTAGAGAAGAGGCGACTCCTGTATCTCTGATTCTAGGAGAAAAGTGCCCGTATACAATGAGAAACAAAGATGCGTGTCGTCGCCGATTTGCTGAAGATACTACGACACTTGCGTCGCGAATGTATAACGGTCATCAGCGACGCTCTGCATCGCCTTAACCCTTATTTTACGGCAACGCAATTTAGACGTCGCGAATGTTTTTTACTTTCGGCGAGTCCCCTTTCTGCGACATATGAATTTACGTCGCCGTTTACAACTAGCGACGCTAGTTTTGCGTCGCCTATTAGAGTTTTTGGCGTAGTGATTGAATGGCAGCGGATAGTTTATTTCACTCGATTGTAGCATGATTATATGTAGTCCGCAATGAAGTATTATGTGGATTCCATGTAATGGAACGTTAATAAGACAACATATTAAATCTGATATCGCCTAGTTTAAGTTATATGATACTAATATGACATAATATTAAAACAAAACAAAAAGGTAAAAGTAATTTTTTTTAATAATGTTAATTAACAATTTAATTGGCTACCATATAATATTTTTCTTTATCTGGGTGTATCAAATTTTTCACTTAACTGTCGAATCTACGACCTATCATTTATAACTATGAGTGCTAAATTGAACTCATTTCACTTGTATATCCTACATTATAAACTAAGTTATATAGCCCGCTAAATATATCATAACTATATATATATTATATTTTTTTTGATGAAAAATATATATCATATTTGTGTAAAGATTATCCAACACTTAAATTAATGATTAATTTTATTTACTAAAAATATTAATAATTAATTAAATTAATCAATCAATTAATATGGATGTATTTTTTTTTTAATATACACGGATGAAAAGTATCGCCTAACAGTTTGCATAATGACTCTATAGTATTATTATTATTTTTTGGACAACTGTAGAAAAACACAAATCAATCGGTATGCGCAACAACTCTAGTATTATTATTAGGTCTAAATGCATTTTAATATTTTTTTAAAATTGAATTTGTTCATATAGTTGTCTTTACAATTAATTTGTGTAATTAGTACTCTGTAATTTAGAAAAAGTTGCACTTTCGTCCAATTTAGTTAAAATTAATGAATTCAGTCAACTAGTTACCTTCAAAATTAGTTTTTATTTTTATTTTTTTAATTCTATAAAAAATTGAAACGAATTTAAAAACAAAAAGAAAAACCATAAATGAATTTTAAATTTTCTTTCATTTTTTTAATTTTTGGTATAATAAAAAATAAAGAAATCAATTTTGAAAGTGACCTCTAAGTTGATAGAATTTATTAATTTTAACTAAATATGACAAATGTGCAACTTTTTTCCAAATTAAAAAGTATCAATTGTACAAATTAATTATAGAGACTTTTATTTGAATAAATAGAAAAATACTAAATTGCATTAAAACCTTATTATTATATACACAAATGAATCAGTATGTACGACAACTCTAGTATTATTGTTGTATTACCAAAAATCTCCAGTATCCACTACAAAAAAAAGAACTTTTTGTGACGGAAGCAAATTCGTCACAACGTATAGTATGTGTGACGGATTCATCACACAATCCCAAAATTGTGTCGGTAACTAACCTGTCACAGTGCTTTCGTAATAGCCTCGACACAAATGCTCTTCAGTGACCGTTTACTGTTTATCGTCACAAAAAATGTAGCTTAAGTGACGGCATCAACCCGTCACTTATATGCCAAGCCATTATGGATTTCCGGCGAGCCACCGCCGGAAGGATTAAGTGACGGCTCCTCTTCCGTCGCAATTAGACATTTGTTACAGTAGTATGACGGCTAACCGTCACTGTTACTTAATTGTGATGGCCAACTTATTGTGACAGTTGTGAGGCTTAGTCACGACTGTGTGACAGATTCCCGTCACAATTGCCCGAATGTGACCCTTTATTTTGTGTGGCCAAGGACACTCTTCTGTGACAACTGTGTGACAGGTTTCTGTCACTGATATATAATTGTCACGTAAACATTGTTGTTGTGACGGTTTTGTGATGGTTTCCCGTCACGGATATATAATTGTCTTCGTTCTTATCCGTCACTTAATCTTTGTTGTTGTGACTGTTTTGTGACGGTTTTCCATCACGGATATATAATTGTCACTATTTTCAACCGTCCCTTATACATTGTTTTCGTGACGCGGTTGTAACGGTTTTTTGTCACAGATAGGTAATTGTGACCTTCCATAATATCTTCTCTAATGCAAAGTTCCGTGACGGGTTTTTTTTGTTTTTCCGTCACAATATACCATTTGTGATGGAATCTAAGTATAACGTTAGAAATAACAGGAATTTGTGAGTATTTAGCGGGTTTCCACATTTTCCCTGTCCCTGTAGCTGATCAATCTCAGGCACTATATCATTTTGCTATCTCAATCCAAATTGGACGGCTAACATATTAAACTCATCACTAACACATTGCATATAATTGGAAATTCACATTCATATATATACAATTCTTCCACAATCACTTTTACTAATTACATACCATAATTCATTAAATATATACACAACCTCGAACTTGTCCATCAGGTTGCACAAATTTTTCATTTAAGCACTTCCACCACACTAATGCTTGAAGTAAAAATTCTGTCCTAACATTTGGATAACCCAAAAAACAAAAATTCAACAAACATATATCCATGTAGTTGCATTTCGACACTACTTCAACATGTCACAGCATTCTCAAAATATACATAGCTGTTAAATGTCAAAACACATCTTCTCAACTTCAACATTTGATGTATATTGCATAACCTAGCAGCAATGTCTCACAAATAGAAGTCAGGACTCACCAAAAAGGGCTTCTATGACATCAAAAACTGCATGGCGAATCTGGAAATACCCTGCACAAATAAGACACCCCTTTGGTTTTTGCTTCAATATTCAAAAATCGTTTACCCTATATCATTATGCTATCTTAATCCAAATTGGACGACTAACATATTGTTGTCATCACTAACACATTGCATATAATTCAGCTATACACATTCATATATAAACACTTCTTCCACAAGCACTTTAACTAATTACATACCATAATTCATTAAATATATACACAACATCGAACTTGTCCATCATGTTGCACAAATTTTTCTTTGAAGCACTTCCACCCCACTAATCTTGAAGTAAAAATTCAACTAAACATTTGGATAACCCAAAAAACAAAAATTCAGCAACCATATTAGCTAGCTAGTTGCATTCCGACACTACTTCAACATGTCACAGCATTCTCAAACTATACAGAGCTGTTACATGTCAAAACACATATTCCCAACTTCAACATTTGATGTATATTGCATAACCTAGCAGCAATGTCTCACAAATATATTTACTTACTTCCACCACACTAATGCTTGAAGTAAAAATTCATCTAAACATTTGGATAACCCAAAAAACAAAAATTCAGCAAACATATTGCCTAGCTAGTTGCATTTCTACACTACTTCAAAATGTCACACCATTCTTAAACTATACAGAGCTGTTACATGTCAAAACACATCTTCACAACTTAAACATTTGATGTGTATTGCATAACCGTGCAGCAATGTCTCACAAATATAGTTACTTACTTCCACCACAATAATGCTTAAAGTAAAAATTCATCTAAACATTTGGATAACCCAAAAAATAAAAATTCAGCAAACATATTGCCTAGCTAGTTGCATTTCGACACTACTTCAACATGTCACATCATTCTCAAATTATACAGAGCTGTTACATGTCAAAACGCATCTTCACAACTTAAACATTTGATGTATATTGCATAACTGTGCAGCAATGTCTCACAAATATATTTACTTACTTCCACCACACTAATGCTTGAAGTAAAAATTCATCTAAACATTTGGATAACCCAAAAAATAAAAATTCAGCAAGCATATTACATAGCTAGTTGCATTTCGACACTACTTCAACATGTCACAGCATTCTCAAAATTTAAGAGTACAGTTAATTTATCAAAACACATCTTTCCAACTTCAACATTTGATGTTTATTGCATAACCTACCAGCAATGTCTCACAGCTAGATTAATAGACTCGCCACAATAATCGGTGTTCCTAAATATTCAGCAATAAACATTTGGATAACCCAAAAAGCAAAAATTCAAGAGAAAACGTATCCAAACGACCCGCTAAGTATCATGGCGAACCTGACTATCCCAACCAGGTGTCATCGACTCAATATGGCCTTGCAGGGATTTGAGTGTTGCCTCCATCTCGGCCATACGTGCTTCAAGCTGCTGGTTTTGCAGCTTCAATGCTTCATTGCATGCCCTCGTTTCTTGCATCTCTTGTTCAACCGCAGCCGTATCAATTCGTCCTCGCTTTAAATGATGTAATGGGCCAAGTCCCATGCCAACTTAATGGCCACGTTTAGGAGGAAGCACCTTGTTGAATATCTCATCAGATGTTAACTCTAACCCCTCCTCTGAATCTCTCAGCCTTATTAACTCCTCCTGCATAAACAACATCCATGTATAAGTATGAATTTCATATATGTTTTCCTTGTTATTCCATTAATCGCTGCAATTTTATCATTTATATCGTCAATATGTACATTCATGAACTTCAACAAGACAAGCTAATCTGCGTTAACATCAACTAAATGCTGGCATCGGTTTTTCAATCAAATATTTCAATGTATATTCGATAAAATCCTTGAAAATGTTGCAAGCCCTCACTAAATATATCAGCAAATATATTTATATTTATATTTATATAAATTTTACTATGTTATCTTTTTAAGTATTTATGTTGAAGTTTAAACCTGTTGATTTTTTAGCAAGTTGTTGTATGATTTGCGATACTCACATAAACCGCTTTGGACTTCTCATCCACCCATTTCTTCTTGGTTGCATTGTAGTGGGTGGTATACCACAATGAATACCGGTCCACCGATCCGTCCTATTCAATTAATAAGTATACAAGTTCAGTAATTAGTTTGCTGCAAAAATTTCACACTTCAATTTAGACATCAAAACTCAATCTTACCGGCTGCGTGGCCTCGCCTGCAAGTCTAGCAAACGACTTCGTGCCTGAACTATGAATAATTCATTCTGCACCTCTATTTTGTTTGTTCGTTGCACTCATTTTCTGCACGTCGAATTCACACGTTAGCAAGATGAATTTGAAACGTTTCAACCGATTGTATAGTTACTAATATTGGTACTACCTTGAATTTGTCAGACTTGAACCTCTCAACAGCCAAAAGCCATTCATGCAACGCAACCTCTCTCGGACAAGCAGCAACAACTTCTTCCTCCGTGCTACACTTCTCATACCTCTCTTTTAGCCTATATCTCCAGCTGCGGAATTGTTTCTTCAACTAGTTGTGCAGCACTTCGTAGTTCTGTGGTTCGTCACCGAAGTCAAAGTTCCTCTGCAACAAAGTTTCACATAGTTAAATAAGTTCACAAATGACGCATTTGTTGCTGAAGCATAGTAAAAAGTTCACATATATATAATTTTTTTTTTGGAATTTAAGTGTCAAAATATGTCTTCACCTTCAATTCGTCCAAGATATCTTCTTTCCTATTGTTAAGGACGTCACTCCTTTCATTAACATGAGGAGGGGCTTTTCTTCTTATCAATGCCCCAACTTCAGTGGTGATTTCTTGGGAGAAATCACCAACAAAACACATCACATGATTGGGAACGATAACCTTCATATTCCCCATATTTGGGAACTTCTTCCTCAATATGGTAAGACTTCTAGTTGGTCCATGCTTCCTCACCGATGTTGTAGCTGCAAATATATAATGGTTGATACTAGTGGTCAAACAAAGCTTTTTGCGCAACTCCGACAACCACATTCTTTCTCATGCACATTATTATCAATCCCACAAATACATGTCCAAAACATAACACTTTCTTACCGTTGGAAGCTATTGGGGCAGAAGTCTGTTCATCTCCATGGACGTCTTCCATGTGCCCGCGGTCACGAACATCCAAGCCATCAGTAGTTTCAGGTGGCAACGTCGCATCATCATCGTTCGGTGCGGTAATATCGTGTTGCTCATCTTGGGGCGGGTCTTCAGCATCATCACAAAGCAAAGACGAGGGTGCAAGCGTGGCATCGTCCTCATCGTCATTACTTTCACTTCTATTACTACTGCAGTCTACAATCAAAGGCTCGACAATGCCTTTGCGATGACCAGCTGTCGCACGAAATGCTCGTGGTTCCCATGGCAAACTTCATAACACATGGCTTGTTTGAGGTGCGCACACTCCTACATCGACAATAAAAAAACAGCTTCATTGCAAACACGAAAATACATGTGCAAGAATAAAAATCAACTATGATATTGTTTCACTGTCTATAGTGGTTAAATTCGCGAAATCAAATATAGTTAACACAATCAATACGTTGTATGAATTCAATTTAAAATATAATGTAAACGTAGTACTAACTTTGTACGGGAGACTAAGGTTCGTCACGATCACCTACACTCTTAACAAGCTGGACATTCACCCGCTTCCTCGGACTTCGGCATACCAGAGGCAATGGTTGAGACAATGCGATGCCTTTGCCTATACAAATTAAGAAAATTATAAAATTTCATTACGACAATCCCATTACGGCAGAAAATTGTTTATGTTTACTACCTTTTGTGTGTGGTCCAACAAGTGAAACGTTCTCTGTCGATGTCGTCTCCCGTACTGGTGTCGATGCGGTACTTTGCACACTATCTGCTTCTCCTCTATGCACACTAACCCATTCATTCCCTGCGGTAAATGCAAGCAATTTACTTAATCAATGTTAGTCCATTAGTCATTAATAAAAATGTTATTGAATTCAGTAAACAAGTTAGAACAACCGTAAATAAGGGTTAGAATTTTAAACCTATGCACGTTTGCTTCCCGCAAAGTCCGGAACATGTTTCTCCCCTCATTTTCGTGTGTGGTTTGGTTGTGCTTTGCCCTCGTCACAATGGTAGCTTCTTACCCAGCATTATAGCTTGCTCGCAAGTGATTATATCCAACCTACATAAATTCAATCAAGTGGTCATGTAACAAAAATATTAGAATAGTCCATCTGTTACGATATCCATCAAGGAAAGTTAATTATGCAAACGTCACAGTAGTTTCATTACAACACAAAATATAACATGACACATAAAATACATAACTGTCAATACCGACATATGCATGCCTCACTCAATAATGTTACAATGAAATTATGAATCACCGTTGGAGTCCTCAGTAGAGGATCCGTTATGACTACTTGTGTTGTCACAATGCACACCCTCGTTCCTCTCAATTCCTGAGACACTAACAAGCTAATCATCAATATCCGTCCTTCGCGTATGTGAAAAATCCTCTCCCAAATTTATGTCAAAGTCGCCAACACACTCGTTCTGTTGATAAGCATCGTCCACCGATGTATCGACAACCGGTTTGGTTACTTGAATGTCATACAAGTTGTGGGGCGGCACCCGCTCAACAACAACCCAACCCTTTCCCATATTTGGGTCCGGTAGATATACAACCTCATCCGCTTGAGCTGCGAGTAAGTAAGGGTCGATCTTGTACTATGTCTTTGATGCTCTTATACTTAGGATATTAAATTCATCAGTGGTGAATCTGCTTCGGCTGCCATGGTCCCACCAATCACATTTGAAAATGAAGACTTTCTGATGTCCTCCTCCATAGCTAAGCTCATAGACATCCCGGAGTACACCGTAGAAGTTCATTTCTTCACCACCGTGTTAGGCTTTAATGACCACACCACTATTCTGAGTTTCTCGACATTTGTTGCTGTTGATTGTGCGAAACCTATGTCCACCTAGAAGGCATCCACTGTACCAAACCACTCTCTTATCGGGACCTCTAGCAAGCCGTTTCATATTGTCGATTGTGTCATCAACGTCGCCGGCATCAAAATCTCGCAACTGCATATTAAGGAACACAACCAACAACTCATATTAAAATGGTTACCAGTTGATGGAAGTGCAACCCAAAACATTGACAATTGTATTTCGAGATACATACCCACTGTAGCAGCCACCTAGGAAAATGTGTCTGCTGGTACGCATGAATGTCCGTAGTAATTTCACCTCTGATGTGTTCTCTATGTTCACTACAATTAGAAGTTTACGTAGTGAACTTTACAGAACCCCATACTTTGTTAAAATCATGAACATAAACTTCAAAAGTGGAGTACATATATTTGCGTATTACTTACTCAATATATGGAAGGACTTCGGTGCAATTGTTCAAAACATACCATCGGATCTTCATCCACTCGATCATGTCAAGCACTTTATATTTCTTTCCGCCAAGACCATGAGCCTTATGCGAGAATGTAGAAAAATGTAGACATCTCATTAGATAAATTGACATCATAGTTTCTTTTCGGTATATTAAACCTTGTCTCCACATCGCGAAGATACATGGAGCAAAAGAGAAGACATTCATTTGCGATGTAAGCCTCGGCAATCGATCCTTCGGGACATGCTTTGTTACGGATATAACATTTTAGCTTGTGTAAGTACCTACAAAGTAGAAAATGGATAATTATAAATTCTTGAACTAGTGTAATGGAGGCATATACTTTATAATAACAGAGTCAATATGTTTGAAGAATTACCTTTCGAAAGGATACATCCAACGATATTGACACAGTCCCCCTAGTATTGCTTCGTGTGCGAGGTGAATTGGTAAGTGGACCATGATATCGAAAAATGAAGGGGGAAACATCTTCTCTAGAGCAGACAATGTAACAGCAATACCCTTCTCAATGTGTAATAAAGATTCTTTCGTCAACGTCCTCGAAGTCAACTCTCTGAAGAACTAGCACAACTGAATTATCGCAATACAAACATCTCTGCAGAGGGTTCCACGCAGTGCAATTGGAAGCAACCTCTGCATAAGGATGTGACAATCATGGCTTTTCAAGCCGGATATTTTTGTTTTGCTCATGTTAACACACCGTGAAATGTTGGAGGCATACCCATCGGGAAGCCTCACATCAAGAAGGAATTGGCAAACTTTTCTTTTTTCAACATCACTTAGCATGTAGGAAGCGGGGGGTAAATACACGGCTCCATACGTACATACTGGATGGAGGCCTTGCATAATGCCCAAAGCCTCTAAATCCAAGCGAGTATTGTAGGTATCTTTTGTCTTTCCTTCAAGGCTCATGAGTGTTCCTAATAAACTATCACACACATTCTTTTCAATACGCATAACATCCAGGTTATGCCGTAATTGAAGAGTTCGCCAGTATGGCAAATCAAAAAAGATTGAAACTTTGCGCCAATTAGTATTTGAATTAGCATGCTTCCTTGTTCTTCGACCACAAGACAATTTACTGAAGGTGGGTTGGCTAATGTTTTGAAGCTGAGCCCAAATTCCATCCCCAGTCAAAGCTTTAGGCGGTGCTCGAAACTCCCTACAACTGTAACATCAGTTGTTCCTTAACCGATGGCCAACCGGTAAGAAACGTCGATGTCCGACGTAAGCAAGTTTATGGCCATGTTTCAAGTAGAGGAAAGAGGCATCAACATTACATATAGGACACGTTTGTTTCCCTTTTGTAGACTAGCTCGATAGATTTCCATAAGCAGGGAAATCGTTAATAGTCCACAACAAAGCGGCATGCATTTGAAATAGTTCATTGGCTGCTCCATCAAATGTTTGCACGCCTTCATCCCAAAGTATTTTCAATTCTTGAACTAGTGGCTGAATATAGACATCGATATCATTCCCCGGCAATAATGGACCCGGGATTAGCAAACTCAACATGAGAAATGGGTCCTTCATACATATCCACGGTGGTAAATTATATGGGACAACAATAACGGGCCACATGCTATAAGGTGTTGACTTGTTATCAAACGGGTTAAAACTGTCGGAAGCAAGTCCAAGCTTCACATTTCTTGGCTCACTAGCAAATAAGGGGAAAGATTTGTCAAAATTCTGTCATTCTTCAGAACCGGCCGGGTGCCTTAGTGTGCCATCGTCAACCAGCATTTCATGGTGCCACCTCATGTCACGGGCTATTTTATTGGATACATAAAGCCGCTGAAACTGTGGAGTCAATGGGAAATATCTTAGTATCTTATGTGCCACTTTTTTGTTACTAAATGCACAGTTTTTATAACGAGGTGTATTACATGTTGGGCATACATCTAAGTCCTTAAATTCATTCCAATACAGTATGCAATCATTCCTGCATGCATCTATTTTCTCATAGTGGAGACCGATATCTCGGATGACTTGTTTTGCCTTGTAGTATGAAGAAAGTAGACCCGACTCGGCTAGAAGTATTGTGTTTAGTAGTTGCAACAGCATGTCAAAGGATTTGTTTGTCCATCCATTCGATGTCTTTAAGTGCAGCAGCTTAACTATGACCGAAATCCTTGAAAGTTTACACCCATTGAACATTGGTAGTGAAGCTTCATGGAATAACTTAGCGAAAGGAGTTGAGCTAACTTGACAATCAGCTTGGCCTGGATTAGATGTTGATGAATTTGACCATTAGGTGAATAAAGCCTCGTTGTTCAAATCATTTAGCATTGCCCATGTCCTGTCCCCAAAGACATCATCGTCACCGTCGAGCGAAGCATCATCATCTAACATGTCTTCATGGACATAGGGGCTTAAGGTCTCACTGTGATACACCCATGGATCGTATGACGTGAGCATTCCGTACACAATCAAGTGGTCGTGAACCTGATCTGGGAATAAGAAGTAGTAGTTGTTACACTGGTAGCATGGACATTTGATTTTCTCCTCATCTTCCATATTGTTTTTTGCAAAATTAATGAATTCCTTGACTCCATTAACATATTCCGGGAGTGATCTATTACGCACTTGCATCCAACTCTTATCCATCTTTACTTTCAAACAGAAGCAGTGCAACAAGGGCTTGAGTGGAACAAGCCACGGCTGTGAGTTCCGAGATTAAAGACACAAAAGTGCAAGGGCAAAAGGAATTCCAAATGCATTCGGTTGTCAACAATAAACATGTTCGCATATTACCAAAACAAATTCAGCACCATTGAAAGATAAACGGTGGACACATAGCACAATGTACATTCACATGTAAGTAAGCACTACGAATAATTCCATATGAATGAGGTGATCAAGAGACTAAATAAATTTGCGTTATGTACTTGGAAATAAAAGCCTAACTTGGAAACTTGAAGCCACAATGGTCTCATAGAGCTGTATACAAAACAAATGTTCATTAGAAGTTTGAAACTTATATTGTCGGAATAACATAGTGTTTTCGTCAAATGTAGTTAAAAACCAAGAATGTATATGAACATGCCCAAACTATTACCATGATAACCCGACTTAATATAACAAACTTAAGTAGATCAAATTTCATTATTAGAATAATTGTTGGTGAATAAGAAAAATTGGGATTAGAAGTTTAAGCCAAGTTCATAACTAACAATTAGAATTTACTAATAAAAATAAAGTAGAAAATAATATTCAATATAAACTTTGCCTTTGATGGTGCATTATTCTAAACTTAAATTGTGCCAAATCCTACTACATATATATTTCTTCTTTTACTTTGACAAACACAAGATTTAAACACAAATTTAAATATGTACTCCCAAAAACCATTTATTGCATCACTCTTATGCCTTCATGCATTACATTTCTTTTGTAATGAATAATGTTTAGAAAAATATTTCTCATTAAGAAAAGAAATCACATGGGGAAAAATTGGCAAAATGCTAAACTTTACAGGGGAAAACAAGGGGTTTGCATGCATTAATCATTGTCACCAACAAATATAATTATTTGTAATTATATAGTTATTTTTCAATTTTTTAAATTTTTAACTGTTTTTTACTTGTGGCAGAGGAAGCAAATAAAAATGTACATATACATATATATATATATATATATTCAGCAACCATATATATACGTATCATTTATGTACTTCAATGATCCAAATAAGTAAGAATGCATTTTTATTAGCAAAGAATTAGAATAACACCATTTTATAAGAGTGCTTAAAAATCTCAAGGATTATATTGCATTTTCACCTATGTATTTTAAGAGTAAAAAATATTAACTTGCAAATAAAAACATTTGACACATGCATGCACGACTGTATATGAAAACAATAAATGTAAAAGTACAGTTAATAACAAATATTGCAAACTCATTCCATCCGGCTCACAAGTCATTCCCCATCTCCAATGCAAATTCATTTTTACAAGAACTTTTTATTCTTTAAGGTCTACTTTTATCCCTCTAAAAGCACACATTGTATATCAAACTGAAATATATATACATATGGAAAATCTTATGAATAACAATATGGCCTAGCTAATTATTCAACTTCCACATTCCTTTTAAGTTAGTATAATTCCTTAAATTCATGTTGCCAAACTAATTTGTACAAAAGTGCTTATTCATTTATTTGGCTTATTTATTAAACTGGATATATGCCTCTAAAGACATCATTAAAACAAATTTCATGATGTTATGTCACTCTATTATTGGCATCGGAACTTCAAGTTTTTCATGTCACTTTCTATGAAGATTTCATAATGGTTCAAAGGATAGGAAAATTAAAAATGAAAGGAAAAATGAATAAAGTATATCAATTGAAATGTGAGTATTAGTGGGAGAGACAGATATGACATACATTTAATCATTAACTAATACAAAAAATGAAGGACAATTAAATTTGTTCAAATGATTTACAAATGGGTTGCAATATTTATTATCATACAACAATTTGAAACATTTCTTAAAATAAAAGTTTTTTTACCTTGTCATATATATTTACTTCAATCTTATATAATTGTTTTCAAGCAAGTTGGTTTTTTTCTTCAAAGGTAAGCTAAAGTTAAAAGATGATACTAAAATTTTATTGCCTTAGTTTTAACGAATTGTATAATATACATCTTGACACAAACAATATGCATAACACTAATCTGATTTGGACAGTGACTTTATTAAGCTTTATCAAAAAAAATTAAAGAAAAATAAAATAAAATTCATTACAATGTGTTTATCAATCAAATACATGGAAAGCATTAAAACCTTATCTATGGCCATCATTGAAGCTGTTAATTGTACCAACAATTAATGCAACCTACTCACAAAAAACTTGGTAAAAGCAATAGGCTATTTCAATATTCTTGTGGAAAAACTATATATATAAACATAGTCCCAAACAAAAAAACAAAAACAGAATACTCTAAACCCTATATATTTCTAAGCCTCTTATTGCATTTTGGCAAATTCAATCCTCAGTTTGCTTGTCTTCTTATACCATATTTCAATGTATAAACTGAATAGAAACCCAACCATAACATTCGAAAACATAGGCCTCAAATACACATTTCAGTTTTTGAGGAAAATCCATTAAAACAACACCATCAGACATCAAACACATCATTGACCAATGGGTTGCACTCATTTTCTACCGAGATATTCATGCAGGAAAACCCAAAATAAATGAGCACAAATCACTAGCAAAAAATTAAAAAAAAACCGCAGGCTTCACCGGTGGAAGAGAGCACGGGATCGACGGCGAACGATTTGGCCTTGTTATGGGAAATGATCGGTGATCCTCCACGGAAAGTACGTCGGAGCTGGAAGATGATAGAGTTGCTAGAGCTGCCGCCTGCCTCACATCAGTTTCCCCTCCAAGCCGTCAGTGCTTGAGCTTTCTCTAGAACTGGGACATGGGATTGCAAAACTTGAGCTCAAACAGATGTAAAATAGTAGCCAAGGTCCATTTCATAAAACACTGTCGTTTCCTGGTCAAAGAAAATGCAAAGTCAAACTTAATTTATGAAATGTCAAAAGTAAGCCACTTCATATCCAAAAAACATATCTGTTTAGCAACAGATCCAGTGACAAACAGTGCCACTTAAATGTTTATAGCAACTGTGACAATTCACAGAAACATTATATATTTTTTTATTATTTTTGGAAGGCAATTAGTGACGACATTTGTCATTGTACGTCACTAAATGCAAACAAAAATTCAAAATTTTATTCCCACGCAGCTGCATTTGTGACAGCCAAAAAGTCGTCACAATTAATGGAAAATGAATCCACAATTGTAACGGAAGTTGAAATTTACAACACAGAAAATCATTTTTTGTGATGGATACATTTCTGTCACAAAGATTTCCGTCACTAAACATCAATTTTATTTGTAGTGATCAATCAATAGAAAATAGAATCCTCAAGCTAGCACAATAGTATGACTATTAGTTAATATGGCGGATGAATTAGATATTTTATCACTATTTTTTAGTGATAGAATTCCATCTTATTTTAAAAAAAGTAATTATTTTTTTTTATCTATTTTTATTTAATGATATAGCCATTTGGATGGAGATAAATAAAAAGAAAATATAAGATCTAGATAAAAAATTTGCTAGAATCGAAGCAATAATAATTAAGAACCCACCTCTTTCTGGAAGCCATAGACAGTATTGACAAGGAAGAAATCATCCTTGTCAGCATTAGAGAATTGCTTCATCGAAGCCTCAAGGATTTCCAACCACAACCTCCCAGTGTAATAAAAAAGAGGCATGTCGCTGGGTCCAAGAAACGACAACCTTGGAATGGAAAGTGGAGTAGTCGTTGAAGAAAACGGGAACTTCAATACCCATTCATGAAGGCAATAATAAATGAAATTAACCCAAGTGTACCAAAACTTTTGGCTACATCAAGAACCCAAGGCATGCACAAGTCATAAACTACGCAATCAATGGGATGCGTCGACTTTTGGTGCCTTTCGATGAGCTGAGCTAGGGTTTTGGAGCCTACTGCTTCTAGTTGTCTTATATAGGTGCTCATATCTGGGGATTGCTGACTGCCACCTTCATTGAAGCCGTCGGATGTGGTCTCGAGCTGAACAGAAGATGATGATGATGATGATTTGAAGTTCATTGTATTGGAGATGAAGATTGTAGCGGCTAGGGTGGCTTTCAGACCCTTGGAAGCCAAACGGTTTGAGATTTGGAGCAATGGATTTATGTGGCTAAAAGATGGATAAGGAACCAACAACACATGGGCTCTATGCCTTCTGTTTTCCATTTCTCTCTTAAGCTTGATCTGCTTCTTATTTTCTACTTACTTTTTTTTCATTGTTTGAGGGAATATTATTCTTATATATAAGTTATATAGGTGTACAAGCCAGATAGAAATAGAGCTTGTGCTCAGCGTGCATAACATATTATATTCAGAAAATATATATTAGTCGTACAAGCCGAATAGAAAATTGAGGTCGTCTTCACATTTTTAGAAGGTAGCTAATAATGATGATGCGCCATCGACATTAGAGACAAAAAAATCTAAGAATTTTTGCATTTAAAAATTTAGCAACTCATTGCAATTTTCTGTCACTATTCATTGGGTCCCACTATTTCTCCGGCAATTACTCCACCACCACGTATAACAAAGCTTCCATCAAAATTCATTGGGTCCCACTACTTCTCCTCCACTCATCCCCCATATCTCTCATTATCCAGTCACATATCCATTCCCCTAATTATATTTATAGCCACACAAAAATAGTTTGCGTTTCCTTCCTTCCATATATCCAAACAGTGCACTAATAAAAATTTAAAAGCCACCCTTTCTGACCTAAATATTACAGTAACAATAATTGAAAAAGAGAACGCAGTGGTAAGTTTATACAAGATTAAATTATACACATCTACATATCAAACCATATATATGGATAGAAAACAGACAATAAAAATTTTGAAAAACAAAAGCAGAAAAACTTGTATTATTACTTCCTGTAAATGATGAGAAGTGAACATCCTAATCCAAAGTATAACTACAATAAACACAGTATCAAATACTGAAAGTACTTCGCAGAAAACATAATGGTAAAAAATACCTTGACACGATCTTGATCAGACAACGGTATGTAAACATCTCTCAAATTAAACCACCCCCCCCTCCGATTCAACTTGGATCATTTTTTCTTCCTTGCTGAATCCTCTCCCCTGCCTCCCACTGGAATTCTCGGTTTTCCCTGCCTCCCCCCTAGCCTCGAGTAGAAACAGTTGAATTCCCAGCTCCCTCCCCAAGTAGAAACAAAGCCTTTGTCCCAATTACAGAGTCCCGAAAAATCCTCCTTGCCTCCCCGCGCTGTGCCCTAGCTTCCTCCTTAGAAAGGAGAAATCAAAACCCATATCCAAACTCAACGTGCTCACACAGAAAACGAACTACGTACTATCTTTGACTTCTAAGGGAAAAATCAAACCCATGAAAGAGTAATCAAAACCTTATGCGTTTCCTTTCATTCTTCTGATAGGAAAATATACTTACCCGCAAAAAGAATTCAAAAAATCTGCAACTTTGGGATCAAAGAAACAAAAAATCTAAATTGTTTTTGGAGACAAAAATTAAAGTTGGTACATCTTTTTGAGTAGGCATATTTTCTAGTTGGGATTGAGAGGTGGAAAGGTATAAGATGAAATCCTTGTAAAGAAACAAAGGAAGGATTGGATTGTTGCAGATGGTTGCAGGGTATTGCCCTTGTAGGCAAGATGGAGAGAGAGAGAGAGAGAGAGAGAAGACAGAGAAATCATTTAATGCCAGAAAACAGCAAGTTCTGAATGGAGGGAGTTAGTGTAGGTGAAGACATTAAATGAAGAAGTTAATGCAATTTCATCTTTCCATGGCTGGATTATACCAAACTTGACCATCATTCCTTCTTCCATTTTTTTTTTTAATTTGTTTACTTTTATTTTATTTCAAATTTCTATTTATTTGGATTTTCGGGGGCTCTATAACTGGGACGGAGGCTCTGTTTTTACTCAGGGAGGGAGCCGAGAATTCGGCTGTTTCTACTTGGGGCTGGGGGAGGCAGGGGGAATCGGGAATTCTAGTGGGAAGCAGGGAAGAGGATTCAACGGGGAAGAAAAAATGATCCAGGCTGAATCGCGCCGGGGAGGGGGGGTTTGGGGCGGATTTGTGATGATCACGTGGGAGACACGTGGGGTGGGATCAAAATTGGTTGACTAGGTTTTATTTGGATTTGACTAGGGTTTATAGAAGAGGCGGGATTTTGACTGTCGGGGATGGGCTATAAACCTCGACTTCAGAGTTTATAGTGTGATTGTATATATTATTCCTATGTGTTATTTGTTATTGTTATTTGTGTGCTTTTTCCCAACACACAACAATGATATGCTAGTCAAAATACAGAGATAAGGAAAAAAATTAATATATACATATACATTACTCTTTTTGGATTGAATTTGACTAAACAATATTCAAGTCNGGAAAAAAAAATAATATATACATATACATTACTCTTTTTGGATTGAATTTGACTAAACAATATTCAAGTCCCTCTACTTTATTTATTCAATGATATAATAACATGAAACCGACCTAAAACTGTAATTCAATTTTTATTTTCTGTAAACCAAAACCAAAAATTAAAATACGTATAAAAATAAAAAATAAATAAAATGAAACCTCAAAATGGTGGGCCTTCGAAACGAATGTAGTCAAACATAATGCCCTGGAGAGGGCTGATGCTACCTGTTCTTGTCAAAAAGATTGTGTTATTTCCTTTCACAAGTTTCGTCCCAAGAATGTCTATGTTGAATAGCCAGTAGAGACCATGAATTCCGTGTCTGGCAATGCTGTTGTCCTTTCCAATTATTCCGCTTGAGAAAACTGGATATTTTGCATCTGGCTCGTTTATCCGAACCTTCAATAAAAAATATATGTATATCACTGTTAATATTGTTACATATTTATTAGAAGAATTCTTCAATATATATATATATATATATATATATTTGTATATTTGAAGATAAACAATTATAAACAATTATAAATGTATTGAAGAATTTTTTTTAAAAAAGAAAAAAAATATATAATTATTTCAAGGCTGTAAACACCAAATCTGCAATTTTCAATGACAATTTTCATTTTAATAAGATAAAAATAATTTTATTTCAAAATTTATATATATATATATATATATATATTTATAACCCTGTAATGGTAGGTGGGCTCGACACCCCATTGCATATAATTCCATTGCAGCACAATTTTATATATAAATATATATGTTTGAAAAGATTAGTTAGACATACTTGCAAAGAAGAAAAATGTGAAGTTGCAAGTGCTATTCTCAACATGTAGGTTTTTCTGTTTACAACATTGTCTAGTCTGAATCTTATTTTCCATGTAGTATCTTGGTATGTATTGTTTTCTGTCTTTCTGCATGCACACACAAGCTTGTGAGATCAAATAATTAGTTTATGACTTTTGAAGTCCAAACCAATGCCACTCATCTTTAGTGGCCATTTTACACAAAATAAATAAATAAATAAGGAGCAGACTTTATGGAGTCCAAAGAAATTATAGTAGAAACTCTGTCAAATTATATTGGGCTAAATTTAAACTACCTAAATTTAATTGAGCTGAATTTAAAATAGTTTAGTCCAATCTAAATTTATTTTGCATCACAAAAAGACCCTATGATATTTTTGATAGAGTCCAAAGAAATTTAAACATATAACCTGGGGACTTGAGCAAAAAACCAATCCTTTCTGTAGTCATTGAGGCCAATAGTGTAAACTAAGTCAGTGTTTGGATATAAATCTGTATATCTTTCCCACAATCCATATTGCCTAAACCTGCAAATTAAATTAGAAGTTATATCGTATATGATTAAATTATAAATACACTCTTTAAGAAACAAAATATAGTACTATAGGTTTAATTTCATCTACCTTCCTTTAGATTTGATTTAAATGTTTTAAATATATCATCAATTTTCTTTTAGATTTTAAATAATTATCATTTTTTTCATTTATTATTTAATTCAAAAATTTTAAAATTATATCATCCACATTTTTATAAAAATGCTAGTTATAATTTTCAAAATCTAAAAGACGAAATTAAAATTATTGTAAACTTTAAAGGGTGAAGATGAAATATTCTCAAAAATATTGATGGTTTCATTATGTTATAATGATCTTGATTTGAAGATTTGAAAATTTTCTATTATCAATTTAGTAGATATTCAAAAAAAAAAACATGCACACACACAAAAATAAAATATGTATGTTTTAGTAGTCACACATACTTGTCAGGATGATTGACATAAAGTTTGTTGATGCAGTTAGGGTTAGGATCAGGAACATAAAATTCTGCTGCTGTGCGGTCTGGGATGCCAATTTCCCACAATGTTGGTCCATCTCTTGGAGGCTCATAAACAAGAGCACCCACATCCTTATAGCCACCTGCTTTGCGTACAATTAATTACATGTCTTTATTCTATATTTTTAAAACCACACCGAAAAACCCGGAAATAGAAAAGTTTTTTTGTTGTGTTTTTTGTCTTTCTCATGTTTTGATTTAATCAAAGCTAGCTAAAAAAAAAATTACCTGCAGTTATTGTAATAAGAACGGCATATCGGTAATCACCGATAAAACCAGGGACCCAAGCATAAAGATTATAATCACCGACTCTTGTATTGTTGATAGAGAAATACCCATTCTTGTCTGCTCTCGTCCAGAATTGATAACCCTGTATGCAACAAATTAAAATAATTCTAATTAATGTACAATATATATATATAGAAAGAGAATTTTGCTATAAAGTTTTCTTTTAGAAAGCTTCAAACACTCATAGAGAACTTCATTTCTTATTTAAGCTAAAAAAAATTATGATTCTCTAATGCTTTTCATTTGAATTTCTACATCTTTGCTATAATATAATCTTATTGATATTTCATTCAATATGAAAACAACTTAATTTTCAATATTAAAAAAAAAAATTAGATTTTGGCTTCACGAGTTGATCGGTATATTTTTTTTTTCATATTAAATGTTCATTTTCATAATTAATGAAAGATGTAAAAATATTCAATCAAAATAAAAAAAAAATGCAAAAGAGAAACATTAGAGAAATTATGTTTTTTAAAATTAAACAACAAGTGAAGTTCTCTATAACCATTTGAAATTTTCTATATATAAAAAGTTTTCTATAATAAAACTATATATATAGAGAGAGAAAGAGAGAGACACGCTCTTACATATATAAGGGGCTATATAACCCAAAATATGATGAGCATCAACCGTAAAATTAGAACAATATACGTATGTATACGTAGTTCGTGAGCACCTTGTTAATTCATTGCAGGACTGTGCATACATATATATATATATATATATTTATATTTTTTGGTGAAAACTGTGCATATATATTTTGTTAAAGTGGAATTACTGCGAGTAGCATTTGTACGTGCATGTAGAACTAGAGAGCTCAACATATATATGTTTGAACTTTGATCCTAAATCTTTCAAACTTTTTCATTTTATTTGATAAACTAAATGAACAATGAAAAGTACTTTAACAAGTTTTTTAATTTTCTTATTTTGCTAATAAATGAAAGCATTTTATCATGTTATTAATTAGCGATGTCTATATATATATTTATACACCTATATATATATATATATATATGTACACGCACCTTGGATTCTCTTTGCCAAGAGCCAACGTCCCCTGGGGCTGCCAACCCAACAAATGCACCATCTGCAGGTATCTGCTTCTCGCTAACAAACCTGTATGCGTATTAGGTGTTATATTTTTTAAATTATTTATATATCTATAGGACTAAATATTTCTTATACCACCAATAAAAAGAAATACTAATTAAATATAATTAATTTCAAACATTTCTAGTCTAGCATAATTAATAAGATATAGTTTTGAACCTTAACTTATAATAATTATCTTGTCCTTAATGTTGAAACTAAGATGCCCTATATATTTTCTCTGAAGTATATTCCAAACATTGCATAAGATCGCTTTCAAATTAAGAAATAGAATTAATTTTAGAAAAAATCAGGCCAAGGAAAAAAAAAAAAAAAAAAAGTGCNAAAAAAAAAGGTGCTAATATAACCTATCATGAACAATTAATCGGCCGCTAAGTTGACCTCGTTGATCAGACGGTGGAAAGTCTTTGGATTTTAGAAAATCATAAGGCCATTTCTGAATTTCAACATTCATCTGCAAATGAAAAAAAATGAAATGTCCAATTAATTCACCAATAAAAAAAAATTGCTCTAATTTTCTCTTTTATCTATTGCTTGACAAAAATAAATATAATGGAAAAACCTGGTTTTTGGCGTCGTTCCACAGTTGTTGAAGTGGATCACTTCCATGGGGTAAGGAATTGAGATACACAAAAATAGGGCCATAAACTTTCTTCCATTCCTCATCAGACCCAAATTTCATTATCAAATCCTCTCCCGCATAATGGGTGCTGTGAAATACCTGATATATCCCTCATTTTCAATCAAATTCCAATCCATACAAAGTTACGAACAATGAAAAAATTAGTAAATTAAAGGGTAAGTTTCAATATTGCATATCTGTTTTGGATTTTTTGCACGTACACATTGAAAATTTTCACTATATTCAAGTTAGGCTTCTTTTTTCTTTTATTTTTTGGGTTATCAAATTAGCCCTCTTTGCTGGTTAAACTTTAGCCAACTTGTTAATTAATATTTATCCATGTCCAGTACTAGGTATATAGCCAAATGAAATTGACACAAAATATTAATGTATGATTTATATGTATATATATATATATATTTGATATTAGAGGTGGGGGATTAAAAACTTAAGCTAATCTTTGCCTGGAAAATATAGAGTACTTTTTTTTTTTTTTTGACAATTAAATATAGAGTACTTTGCTTGTAGGTTGTTCCCTCAAAAGCATTTTAATGTACGATTTAAACATATGTCATATATATTTTATTTTACTTTTGGGACCAAATATCTATTTGATTACTGCTACAGCTTAATTTGGTTAAATCTTTAATATATATATATATGAGCCATAATTTAGAGCAATATTTGGCTTTTCGATTTGAAAAAACATAAACATATAGATAACTAAATGAAAGGAAGAAGAAAAGGTCTCTACAAGTAAATTAAAAATTCTAATACCGCTATTTTTCACATCCTAGATATACATATCAAATCTACTTCATAATATGTTAAGCTTTTAAAATCAGTATTAATTTAATAAAAAATTAAAAAGCATATTTATTATCAATTTTTTTCAAAAAATAATTAAAAAAAATAGAAATACTCACAGAAAGGCTGGTGGGTCCCACATGGGAGGTGAGACTTTGCTTGACGGGTCCACCTGATCGGAACTCATTGCTGGGAGTGATCTGCCAGAACCCGACAGGCGTGTCGCCGGTAGATATCCAGCCATGAACCTTTACATCTTTGTCGTCGGCCGAGTATTGGTACTTGTCATCCACCTATATACACCCACATCCATTACTATACCTACACATTTGCATCGGAGCTGGAATTTCTTTTCCCGGAATATGAAAACAGACTAGAAAATGAGAAAGAAAATTTACTTCGCCTTTGAAATTTGGCTCAACGGGGTTGAAGAGCAAAATAGCTTCCGGGTACGCCAAAGCCTTGCCTCTGTTTGCTTCTCTATCATCCGGAACCGGCATGAATCTCTGCCTCTTGTCTTCTATGGCCATGTAATGAAACCTATATATACATATAAAAATAGGATACAGTTATATATGTTGAATTAACATTAAAATTTAAGCTGGTTAAAAGTTAATCATTATTTTATTTATATTTTTTTCTCTTTGATATTCTCTTTCAAGCTGATGAGTTGTTGAATTCTAAGCTTCAAATTTTTTTGTCTTATACTAAGTTGACATATTATTGATTTCAAAAGTTTAAGTCGTGAAAACGAGATTATATGTAATTGATAGAATATTTTAATTAAATAGAAACGATTGAAATTACTTACAAGTCTTTTCTGAGCTTGAAAACGATTCTGGTTGCTGTGAGGTTGAAAGCAGGCAACTCTTTTTTGTGTTCGTAAATTGCATAGGAATAGAATCCCGAAGAGCCACGTAGAATTATAAATCTTGCAAAATGGCCCATTCATATATCCATGAATGCATTCACATGTATACTTTCTGCAAAATTCTCGCTAGCTTACTCTCTATTTTTCTTTTCTTAAGAAAAATAGTAACTAATTAACTATATATATTTATCTGGAAGATGCATTTATCAGGATGTTCTCGTGGATTTCATCATGTTTCTTACTAAAAGTTTGTTTTGGTAATGAAAATTTCCATAAGGGATCTCTTGATAAAAGCATTAATATATATATATATATATATATGTTTATATATACACTTAGATGCGTGCACCTTTTGTCAATGTTTAAGGGGATGAACTTTCCATCCATGGAAAAATCCCAGGTTCTAGTGAATGAAATCTCTATTTGATCTTCATTTTCAACTATTACTTCAAAATTTGTACCAGCAATCCTGCATGCATACATGGCTAGCAGATTTAAGATGATATATAATTAAGATTCAAAAATATCAAATTCTATATATGTTTATCTATATTAAGGGACGTAAGTAAATTTCGGTTGTCCTATGAGGTGTGGTTTGATGAAATTAAGTACATATTAGATAAAAAATTTAAAAATCGATCCTGTTAGAGAAACTTATACAAGGAAAATTATCACTTACCATTATGCAATTTTTTTTTTTAAATTGCTATTTGTCTACATTAGTGATATCACCAAAGAAATATATATATATATATATATACTTTTTGGCAATTTAAGTGGTTGGTCCAAAAAAAATTCACTATTTCAAATTAATGTTTTGAATAAAAAATTAATACATAATTAAGTATGACCAATAAGCTGTAATAGCCTTGCAACAATTGTTTAACTGGCCATTATTAATTAATCTAATTATATGATTAGACACCACATAAAAGCAATGTACATTATTACTGATAAAAAAATAATTTTATATTTAGATTGAAATAGAAATTGTAAAACAAACATTTCATAATTTCAATGAGCTCATAGATTTTTTATTTTTTATTTTTTATTTTTTAGCTTCATAAGGCTAAGTATATATTATTTTTATCAAACCTTTCATAGATCAGGAAGATAACTTTTTCCTTAAACCAAAAAAAAAAGGAAGGAAGATAACTTTTTCCATATACATCAAGTACCTGTCAAATGATCCCCTTTTTCCTCTACTTCCGTTGCCAATCCAAACCAAGTCCCAATACCTACATTTTTAACATGATGGTACACAAAATCAAATATATAGATTAAAAAAAAAAAAATTTTGAGGAAAAGAAAAAACTCGCATGCTTGCATTTTTAATCGGAAAATTTAATTAATATCTTTTTGAAATGATGGAATTTAAGATAATTATTAAGTATTTCCATTCTTACTATAGTTTTGGTATAAATGGAATGTGAAAATTGCATCCAAAGAATATATATATATATATGTATATATACCCTCTATTAGATTCTTCATTAAGAGTCTCAAGCAAATTGTCGACTCCATTATATCTTATTCCTGTGATTGCTCCCTCCGGTTTCGATATGGTGAGTTGAAGTACACCGTTATCCATCAACACCTTCATTAAAATATAAATGATTTTATTAGTAATAGTATTAATAAATAATAATGACAGAATGTTTCATCTGGATCGTTTGAAGTTTGAATTAATTTTACATTTAACCTTTTAAATTTTACAAATTATTACTTGAATATTGATGATATTCTTGAAATCACAAAAATCAAATTGTTTTTATAACTCAAACCTCAAAAGCAATAGATAAAATTAACCCTAATAATAAAATGAATTAAAAAAAAAAACTTCATAAAATATTTTCGAACATTCTCATACAATAATAACAGGAAAATAAAATAAAAAAGGAGAGAAAATCTACAGCTGAAACGTACATAATTGCCGTGGATATGGAGTTGTGGAGCCGCTGCCAGAGCTGAGGAGACGGGAAGGGAGAACATACACAGAATAATCATGAAAACAATAACGAAGAAGCGCCATAAGACATTGTTTGGGAATATTCTGACGCCAAAGGTAGAAATGGGATTGTGATGAATAGCCATGAAAAAGGAATAGTATATGAGCTTGGTGAGGCCTACTTGTCTTTGGACTAGAAATTATATATAAAACAAAGTTTATAATTTTGGTGTGTGTTTTTTATCACCCTCTTCTTCTTTCTTGATCATTTTGTCATTTGCACCATTATCGTCGATCGGTCTTAATTTGGTACTGAAACCAGGCCTAAAATGCACTGCACCTGTGGTGTGCTTTTATGAATAAAATATGTTTGTTTATTTATAAATATGATGTGTTTGTTCATGTGGAAAAATAAACTGGTAAGCGTTTGATTTTATTAAAGGATGCGATTTTATTACCATCTTTATATTACCTCATTAACGTTGTCTATATTTCATTGCATTTAAAACATCCAATCAGGAATATGATACCTTAATTAGATTTTGATTTTAACATGAAATATTTACCATAATATTTCCAAATATTTGGGATTAATTTTAGAGATAATATCATTTAATTTCTAAAGAAAAAAGTAATTTTGCTATTAATAAATAGTAATTTAAATAAATAAAGGTCAATTGTAATTTAATGCTAGCTTTTTATTAATTTAGAGGAATTGCACACTAAACTTTCATTTTAAGGTTTTAACTTTCATTTTGTTGCATTTAAGTTCGATCAGAATTTTTGACAATAGCAGTTAATTAATATGGAGTCCATATTAGCACAATACAAATTTATCTTTATTTTTTAAAATTTAAATTTATAAATTTTAACACAAAAGTTTAACAAATTCAATTTGAGTAAAAATTTTAACACATGCACAGTATAATATGGCAGGTTATCATGTAATAGTTATAAAATGCAAATTTATATATGACACCAAAAGTATAAAATTGCAATAAATTCAACTAGATTGTATATTAATATTGGTAAAATTTGACGGAATCTAATTACTAATTGGTAAACTTAAATAAAGTTGTGTCAGATTCTCCCAAAATTAATCAAATTTGTGCACGCATGCAATGATTAAAAAAGAAGAAGAAAAAAATCATGCACAATAGTAACTTCTCACATTCTAATTCTTATGAAATTAATTGCCTATAATTACGAAAATACTATAGTAAGCTTACAAAGATTCTCCCAGAATTATAATTTTCTAAATTACTAATAATTTTGAAAAGCATATTATAACAGTTGCCTGCTTACAACTAACATATTAAAGTACCTCAATTTATTTTTATTCGTGTCCAGGGTCCGACCAGATCAACCAGCAAATTACAAACCACCTCGCAAAACGTTGGTCTTTGTTTCAATCTGCCCCTGAATTTTTTAAATAATTTCCACTTTTCAACTGTTTATTGCATAATGTTCAAATTGTCCTCATTTTCTGACAATTTTTGTTAGAATTTGACGAAATTGGCCAATTAGCATTCTTTTTTTTTTTGGTCAAATGGCCAATTAGCATTCCCCTTGCCTTGTAGATCTTTAAATAAATGTGTTTTAGTTGGTTAATTTATAATTTATAGATTATCCCTTATTGAGGTATAATTTTTTTGATGTGTCATTTTTTATGAAAAAAGTAGAAGAAAAAGATATAGGAAATCCTTTATTAGAGTGAGGTAATTGTTGCATGTATATGCACTCCTTTCTATGCGGTAGCTTATAAGATTAAGGGATCATGTTATCCTTAAAAGTTTCTACACTATATTGCTAGTGACATTTAGGTCTTCAAATTGCTATTGGCAATTAGTTGATAATATTGCATTATAATGCTATTTAATAGAAGAAAGTTCGCTTCTCTAAAAAAGAATGGATAATAGTAATTTTATTAATTTCAAAAAGAAAAAAATACAATAAAATTTTCAACGATATTTCTAATATAGATGTGAGTGACAAATCAATTTTATTTTATGAGGATTGAAAAATAGTAATAATAATAATAACAATAATAATAAATGCAATATCTTTTTTATTAGTTATACTAGCTAGTTGAAATTGGTCACATGATAATGACTCCAATTACAAAAGTAGTATTTTGTTTATAAAGGATAAGTATATTCTAGAGTTTGATACATCATGATCTATCATATATCTATATGTATGTATGTATGTATGTATATTTCATTTTATGGGCCTAATTTCGTTATGCATCATTTGGGGAAACATTGTAGAGCCTAATAGAGCCATTTTCTGATTCAGTAGGAATCACACAGAGAGCCATTTGTTGATTTATTTGCCACAACCGCCACCACTTGATCAGCTGCTACAACCGCCACCGCCCCCACAGCTACCGCTACAGCCGCCTCCTTGACATCCACCACCACCACCACCACACGAACTGCAACCACCACCGCAACCACCACAACTTGCACTGTATACACCACAATCAGCAAAACCAACACTTTTTGCCCTGTCATCGTGCCAATAAGCATCTTCATACACTCCACATGGATTGCATTTTACGCAATTTGCTTTATACTTGCTACCATGCTTGACTATATCATCTCCACAATCACTAAGATATTTAATGACCACGTTATTATCTTGAACCTCATTCCCAGTCCCACAGTTTCCATTGCATTTCTTAGCCACCTCTTCAATGTTCATTGCTCTATCTTTGCCACTGAATTTTTCTTCCTTTCCATTGGTGTTGAAGCCGTTATAGGCTTCCCTTTTGAAATTTTCGAAAAGAATTAATGCCGACGTGATTCCAGGCAATAACAGCCACTCTTCCTTTATCTATTTCATCAAAAATAAAAATAAAAAATGTAGCCAAATTCCTTTTCTTTTTTCTGTTTTTCTCAAAGCACATTTTGCATTCAATTAAACAACATACCTCAATGGAGCAAAATTTCAAATTGAGCAAAGCCACAGCTTTTCCATAAGGATATTCAGTTGAGAATTCAACTCCTGTCATGAAGTTCTGTTCATTTTCGTCTTTCGAACGGTTCTTGATTTCATACTCCAGTTTTCTACCCGGAATCATAATCACCTAGAGCAAAACAAGTTGGTCAAAATCACTATTTTCTGCAATTCTAAGTTAGTGACAATATTAGATGCTCACCTTATGGCTTCCATTGAGCTCAAAGATGTAACTATCTTCGCTGAAGGTGTTCTGAAGCGAAAAGAACCAATTGGAGTTCATCAAAGACCATCCTGCTCTGGCAAATTCTGCAAGAATATGTGTTTCCCCAGATGGAGCAACACCAATCGCTTCTTTTTTATCAAGATGATTACCAATTCCTTTTGCTTCTTCCATTGAATCCCTGCTAATCACATCAAACAGGCAGAGAACTTTTAATTTAGATCCTCAATATGGTTCATCAAATGCCAATATAAACATGAAACAAAAATCATATGAAATGGTTGTTCTAAAGGGTACTAAACTACAACACCGTGTAAACGCTAACAAGCTACTATATAGAATCCATGAACTGCAGCTCTGATACCATATAGATCTAAAATACAATACCACTGTTCTCATAAACTCGAACATGTGAGAGTGAACTAGAATTGAGTTATATAATTTAACAGTAAGGAAATTCAAAAGTACTACGGAAGATAAAATTTTGGTTTTGAAAGTTATTTTTACCTGAATTGGATTCTCATGAGCTCATTGTCAGCCTCATCCACAACACATGTCCAGCTTTTAGCATTCTGAGACCTTCCGGAGGAAGAAAAGAAACAAGGATTTTTCGAGGATGGACGAGTCTGAACCATGTGCAGCACATATGGTGCTGGAATTGGAGATGTCAAAGAGAGGGCAAGGATTACACTGATAGGTTTCGAACCAAGAAATCCAGAATTCAGAGTCGACTCCAATAGTATCTCAACTGGTAGTCTACAAGCTGCAATTAGGTAATCCTGCAGAGTGATTGATTTAGTTCCCAATATTTTAGCAGCCACTGATGTGTTCGAGCTTGAAAGCGAGTAGGACATAAGTTCGAATACAAGCTCTCCGGTCGGTTCACATTGGAAAACAACAACCTGCTTCTCCTCCTTTGATTTAGACAGAATGCTTAATCTTCTTCCCCTGTTTTTGAGGACTGAATCTGGTTGTTTCTTGCTAAACGAAACAGAGATATCGTTATCGAGCCCAGTTGGTAAATCTCTCACCGTTACAATTTCCAGCATAACCTGAATTCAAAATGAGGAACACACAGAGTAAAAAGGGAAACAAAGAAGTACTAGCTGTAGTAGCTTGAAGGCATGTGAGATTGCAGCCTCTTACCTCTATAAGCAATCTCTTGGGAAGCTGAATCATATTTTGATACTCGTTGGAAAGAACAGCCTGCTTTCTCAAACTCAAAGTCTCTAAACTGCTCAAGTTCATGCTGAGAGAAGATGGAGCTTTTCCCCTATACATTGCCCCTGCCTTCCAGTACCTTGAACCAAAAGTCTCTTCCCATTGCCTGGTGGTTTCGTAAAATCCAAGGTCTAGTTTCCTACCTTTGGTTCGGTCAGAATCTGTGTCATCATGCTCTAACACCTTCTCCATTATTACCACCATGTCTTTAAAGTAAGAAGCAGGGTTCAATTGGTGTGAGTGCCAAATGAGGTCAATATCATAAGTTGGAACACAGAAGCACTTGACAGACATTTCCTTGTTTCTTTTGATCAAATGCAAAAACCCTTTGTATCTAGCTACAGCTCCCTCCAGAAAGAGATTGCAGTTCATGTAAGGCCTCGACACCTGCCATCGAAAAGCTCAAGCTATTAGAAATCGGGCTTATTATGTATATTGCAGTTCAAGCTTGAGCTTTGATACCATGTTAAATTGTCATTAATCTGAAAAGTTTTGAGTTGTTAGGAAGTGGGTTTATTATGTAAATCAAGCTATGTCACCCGCAGTATGATTAAGGGTTGTGAAATGGATCAGTATTACCTGATAAAAGAAAGGAGTTTGCCTTTTAACTGCTGAAACTAGATCATAGTCGGTGCTTTTGGAATGTCCTAAAATGTTTTCTGCTTCACTTGTTTTGTTGAAACTGCTCGTTTCGAATTCGTAAGGCTCGTTTGGATAAATATTGTTCCAGATTTCTTCAGTGTGTTTTGAGCAAGTTCCTTCCACGGATGATACGACGTTGACGTTGTCTAGGATTCTTCCATATAGTTTCTCACAGTCAATCTTGTAGCACAGCTGAAAAGAAACCAATGGCAAAAATCAGCTTTTGTTTCCATTTCCAAGTCTGGCACAAAGTAGGAAAAATATATAAGTTGCAGAAAACAAAAATGCTGCTCGAAGTGTTTTAGTTATATGAGATGCTCATACCGGATTGAGCCTGTGGCAATGCCAAATCCATTCACAATCTAGAGGCACAACCAAAGGAGCTTCTGAAAATGCAGGTTCAGTATATTTGGCAAGCAAGGGAAGCCAACAATACTTGTACCTGAAAATTGATAACTCAAAAGAAATATGGGATTGAACAAAAATAAACATTTTAATTATTATTATTACACCATGAAATAATAAGATTGAATTCTTCATGTGCACTAAAAAAAAAACACATACAATGATAATCAAAAGGTTTATGTCTCCTACAAGTGAAATATCAGACAAACTAAGAAATAGATAGCTATAAGGATGTTTATGTATTGAAGTGGTGTGTACCGGCAAATCGCTCTTTCTAAGGCAGGGCCGTTGTAAAGATTCCGGTTACGATCAACAGCTGCTAGAAACTTTAACTGATGCTTAGTTGCAGCTACAAGGTCCTTGCTTATCACAATCTCTTGTGCTTCAACCCACTCTGCTTCTTTCTTCTTCTCCATTATTTGTTCCTCACTCTGATAATAAGTTAAACTCCTATTCTCCACACAAGAAAAAGGAATAAAAACAAATTTTGAGTGTTATTATCAAATTGAATTGAAAAATGTTGTTTTGAAGCTTTGGATTGAATAGAATCAATGAGGTTCATACATTTATAGGCATTAGATGCACACATTCAAGAAATACTTATTGACTAGTCCCAAGTCTTTTAAACTCCTAGTTTAGAATTTTTAATGCTGGACTGTATATAAAATTAGACTTGACTATTTTAAATTTTTATGGAAACAAATTTAAAATAGTCCAATCAAGTTCCAGTATTAATCTAGAGGTGTAAAATGGATCATACTATGCTGGTCCGGTCTATTTAAAAGCTGGTACGTTCATGCTTGTGCAGTGTTTGTGCTAATCCATTTATTTTTCATGGCGTGCTCGTATTAACCCATTTAATTTTCGTGTTGTGCCAACCGTGCTATGAACCCAAATACTTATGTGCTCGTGCCGTGTTCGTGCCAGGCACATATCTTGCTCGTGTCAGACACATATCATGCCCATGTCTGTGCCAATTATATTTTACATATATATCTGAATAAAAATTATTCAAAATAAATATTATAAATAAATTTAATTAATAATTAAATAATATATTTTATTTTTTAATTGTCTAGCATGTGCCGTGCTTGGTTTGTCACATGTTTATGTCATGCATGGCATGTCACGTGTTTGTGCTGTGTCTGGCCCATTATAAACTCGTACCGTGTCAAGTACGGTCCATCACTTGCTTCGTGCTTAACATGGCAAAGTTTGTAACGTACTGTGTTCGTGCCGTGCTCAATTTTAACGTGCCGTATTCCTACTGTGCTCAATTTTAATGTGTTGTATCCGTGCTGTGCTTGTGCAGCCCGTCCATTTTTCCACCTCTAGACTAGCCTACCAATCAGATGATACCTTAATCATTGAAATACTGGGAAAATATAACACCTGCCTTTTGCTTTGGTTTTTTCCTTGGGTGTTACACTCACACTTTATGTACTTTTTCCTTGAAAAATGAACGGTTTTGGTGGCAATTTTAAGGAAACGTATACAGTGAGATATGAATTCCTTGGACGATTGCAACATTACTGTGAGAAAGTTGTTGAAAGTTCTGATGGTCATGAGTTGCATATGAAGTACTTGTGAGTGTTTGATTTCTTTGCGTCAGATTTTCTATAATGGCATGCAATAATGAATGCCTACTATAATAAAGAAATTTTTAATTTTGAAATGAAAAAATTCGTATTTAGAATTATTGCCTAAGAATAGTGGCTATTGCTTTAAGCAAATATATAACTATCTTCCCTTGAATTTCATAAATTTTCTATATGCATCCCGAAGTTAATGCACTCAGGAACCATCTCTTTATTTCATTTATATGAAATCACGTTTCAGTTCACATATATAACTTTATTTATTTATTTCTCTGTGCTAAAAAAACAAAAATTAAAAAAAAAAAAAAAAAAACACATTTTGTGATCATTTGAGTTGTCTATGGCCTTATTTTAGAATAATCTTTGCTTCTGCTTTTTCAAAATAGCTACATTTTATTAACTTTGGTTATATACGCTTTCACAAAATTAACAAAGCCTTAAAAGCTAGTAACAGCATTTTTAGAAACCTTACCAAACATGCCCAATATATTAAGGAAAAAAAAAAAAAGACAGTAAACAAAATGCGATCCAATAATTAAACCTAAAATAAATTACTAAAGTTACATCTATATAGTTGTCTAAATTTGATTATTAGACACCCATAATATCAAGTACATTGACAACCTAACACTGAAAAACAAAAATGACAGTAAATTGTCTTCCTTTTCCATTTCATTAGTTTCTTTTAAAAATTAATAATAAATAATAAAAAATAAAATAAAAAAACATATTATATGTAGACTATCTAAATGAATGCCCAATTTTGTATCTACTGGGCAGCACCATTTGAATGCAATTAAGCGCCCAACATATTATGCCCCGATGATGCCCATTAGAATATTGCTATGAATACCATATGATTAAATTCATCAGAAATTAAATGCAGAACCTCACTATTTGCAAAATAATTATAAAGATTAATCAAGTATACCTGCAAGATGTTTAAAGAACTCTCAAGGCATTGCAAAAAAAGGGGGGTAGGGAGAGACAGAGAGAGAGACACTTTGATTAAGGCAAATTAAATTTCATATAACTATAGCCACAAGGGCTGATTCACCTCCGATACAAACAGGGTCAAAGGGGGACAAGACAGAGGATAACAGTAAACACAGCAACACCAAGTTCATAACGAGGACTAGCATGCAATGAAAACTAAATAAACATAGGATAGGTACTCTCATTTGAGGAGTGTCTTCACTATTGATTTCACATTGAGCTTTTTGAGATCCGTATATGACTGTCCGCACCCAACAAACATGACTGGAGCTCCGGATATATAGACCATCGACAGTGCAGCTCCAACCTACAACATCAATTTGATGGGTCATTCAGACCATAAATTGCAATTGATGACACATCAGGTGGGTAGAAAAACCTCAAATCAAATGAAATTAACTCAAATTAGTAGCAAATGAGATTGGTTACCTTATCATCAATAGTATCGAACTTAGTGAGCAATATCCCATCTATCAATCTGGGATTGGGTAAAGTTGAAAGATCGGCTAATTTCTGCAAGAATAAGGAAAAGTAGTTTCTGTGACCGAGTATTTAAAGAAAACTTGATACAACAAATAACTATGGTTGGAGAACAATAGAAAACCATGAATATGGGAGTCAACCTGATTAAACTTAGAAAGCTGATCAACAGCATCATTCCCAACCAGTGCCTCTCCAACAAACAAGACCAGATCAGGATTGTTGAGGTAAATAAGCTTTGAGAGTGCCCTCATTAATGGTTCATTATCCTGAGAAGCATATAATAAAAATTAAAAATTAAAAGAAGTTGAAAATTTTCCCATGAACTGCTTAAGAATTTTAGAGTAAAAGGTTCAGCGGACCCATTTGGCCATGGGCATTTTTCCTACATCCCAACCATACCCTACATATGTTTACACATGATAGTACAAAATTCACTATTCAAGAAAAAGAAAAAAAAAAAAAGTGGAACAGCAATCGCAATCAGAAGCAACAAAAATTTGCTTTAGTGCCAAAATGGTTACACAACCATTTTGATCTTATAATAAGTAGTAACAAACCTGCATTCTACCAGCTGTATCAACAAGGACGACGTCAGAACCATTGCGTGTGGCTTCTTGGATGGCTTCCTTCGCCACAATTGCAGGATCTTTCTCATAGCCCTTCTCAAATATAGGAATCTAACAGTGGAAATAGGTTGCTAGTTAATTATCACTATCCAGACCATAAATAATAAAAATCTTATTTATGAACCAGTAGCATCTCCAAAGAAAGAGCCCAACAAGTATATTAATATTATACCTGAAGTCTACGTGCATGAGTTCGCAGCTGTTCAACAGCTCCTGATCGGAATGTATCACAGGCTGCCATCATAACATTGACATTATGCTGCACTAACCAATAAGCAACCTGCAAAGTAAAATTAGCAAAAAACCATCTGATTAGAAGGCATGTTTTTGATTATGCATCTCCTAGATTACAGAAAAGGTAATAGCCTAACCTTGGCTAAGTTGGTAGATTTTCCAACTCCATTAACACCGACAAAAACAACAACGTATGGTTTCCTTTGTTCCTTGGCAGCATGCACATCCCTCAGAATATCGATAGAGCGCCTAGGAGTTAAAATGCGAACAAGAGCTTCTTCCATTGCTGCCTGCAGTAATTTTACATACCTGTTAGTCTTGATAATAAACAAAACATAATTATTCAAACAAAAATGAGTAAAAACAATGGGAGCATAAAAGGAAACAAATTTACAAACCTGCACAGTTGAAGATATCCTTGTAAATGAGGCTAACTTTTTACCTTCAAGACTTATTGCAACAGATTCACAAAGCTTTTCAGCTATTTCCTCAGCCTAATAAATGCCATAGCACAAAGCTCTGATTAGCTACCCTCATAAACTGATATTTCTGACCAAATCTATGTAATACAGAATAGAAAATAGAACATACAACATTCTTGGTCATTAGTCTATCCTTAAGTGCTTTTAAAGCAGGTTCCAGATCTGACTTGTCCAAATTTGCCTTACCTGCGATACTGGAAACAAAACAAAACAAAACAAAAAAAGGGGGCAAAAAGAAAAGAAGGTTCATTAAAATGAAGCTGACAATCCCTTTCAGGTACTTATCCAAAAACTAAAATAAAATAGTAAGCTGTTTGAGGTGTTTACTTGCAAAAAAAAAGTACTACAATGGTTCAATAAATAAATTCTCAAAATTTTAAAGTAAGATTTATAGATGAAATAAAACGACACTTTCTGATGAAGGAAAAAGACAATACATCTTAATATCAAACTTCAAGTAGATGATTCACACCTAAGTACAGACCAAATGACCTTCAAAATTCAGGTCTAAGCCACATGCACAAGGAGACCATCTAGTAATGAAACCCTACAAAATATCATATTCTACATCTTAATGAGCCTCATTAGGCAACAGAAAGGAGACTAGTGCGAGGGAGTGGGGTGGTGTGGGGGGCGATTACATACAAAGAAAAGATTCCACCATTCTAAAAAACCTGAGAAACTCATGGCCCTAAACACATCTAGGAACTCCAAGAACATAAGTAACATAGATCAAAGATACATATCAATGTTACCAATGAAAATCAATCTTAAAGACAGGAACGCTAACTCATCGAGATCAAAAGTTCAGCAACAAGTTAATGGTTCAAGACATAACAGAGTGAAGAAGCATGCTATGCAACAGAATGCAAAAACCTATTTTTCATTAAGCTCAAATGAAAATTAGAACAAGCATGCCAAAAGGAACATAAATGAAGTAACAAAAGATTAATAAATGATCACAATATTATTTATGGGACAACACAAACTATGTTATTGACTTTGACTAAGTAAATTAATCAATTTACCTCTGGAACATAGAAGAAAACCATCCCTTCTTCTTATTGTCCGGCTTACTGTCCTTCCCCACTTCCTCCTCATCTTCAGATTCAGATTCACTTTCACTACTAAAATTCTCTTCCTTGTCCATCATACTTTCTCCTTGATCTGCTGCTACAACCTCTATATTGTTGTCCCCATTCTCCCCCACAGGATCTGTAAAATCCAATTTTGTCTCAGGAGGTGATTCGTCCCAAACTCTATTCTTCTTTGTTATCTTTTTCTTTGGCTCTGGTTTGGAGCCTTTGCTAACAAAAGTATCTGCTTTCTTCCCACCTTTACTACTAAGCTTCTGAAGCTTATTTACATTAAAAGCCCCAACATTCGAACTCGTATTCTCTTTAGCATTAAAGGTACTATTCACTTTAGGTTCTTCAGTATCAACATAATTACCTTTGAAGAAACCATTCTCCACTCTATGGCCTTTCTTGCCATCTCCATCCTCACCATCATCTGCCAAACCACCTTCACTCTTTTTCCTATTTCTACCATCAATTCCAGTCTTCTGCACCTGCCCTTGCTTCTTATTGTTAGTTACAGGCTTACCAACCTGCTTTGATTTCTTCAATTCCTCAGTACGAGCTTCAGCCTCCTTTCTAAGTTGCCTAACAGTTTCATCAAAATCATCATAGACTATCCGTTTAGGATCATAAATCTCTGAAAACTCACGCTTCACCATTGAAAGCAGTTCATCCACATATAAGAGATGGAGGATTCGCTGATACACAGCAACAAATACGAGGCCTAGCTCATTATGGAATGTCCATTTGAGGGTATAAGCAGCACCTGGTGCATCATAATTGTATGATGCTGCACCAGATCGTTCCTCTAAAAGACAGGATCGGATCAAGGTTTCAATTGGCGATCCTTTAAGAGCATTTCCAAGTTCGTTGCATGTCCAGAGGATTAATCCTCCTCTTGTAAATATCAATAACTGTTCTAACATCTTCTTACTATTACTAAATACCCTGTAATCATATACACCAAAACAGTATAAGAAAAAAAGGGAAATATGCTTCTACAACCAGTTAAATATGTCAATATTACATTTAAGACTACCAGTTTCAAAGTTGACTTGCCTTCTATGCTGTTATCTCCCATCTAAACAAAGATGAAATATTAAAAATCTTGAAAATATAAATTTTAGATTAAAACCCTGACCATGAAACAAATTTAACTCAAGTCATGACAACATTCCCACATAAGTACCACAGCGCATCGCCTAAAATTCATGAGAAAGAAAGAAACAGAATAAGTAAGGCACAATATATTTGCTACTATTACCAAAGCAGTGGAACCTATGTTTTAATTTAAATATTCTTCAAATTTCAATGAGTTTTACTAGTGGGTTGTTATTTCAAAGATTATAGTTGTTTATCATGGTTCCAAATATATCAGTTGGAGAAGATTTCTGTTGAAGACAAATTCGTTTGAAAAAGGAAATTGTCATCAAAACCCCATAAATCAAACCCACGTTAATTTGTTTAAAATTTTACATCATAACCATTTAAGAAGCAAAAAAATATTATATTAAAATCCATAATAGAAATTTAAACCAAAACTAACAGTATGAGAAACTAAATAAACATAAACTAGAACTATCTGGAAAAACTAAAGAAATTTAGAACTTAATCCAAGGAGAAATTAAAATGATCGAAACCGAACCATATCATAAATTAAAGAATTTAATTTGAACCCAAATAGAAAATTAACAAAATTGAAAACTGCAATCTATACAAGAAACCAAGTAAAGTCAAAACCATGTTTTCTATTATTTGTTTACTCCCCCATAAATGCTTAAAGGGAATCGAGATCGAAATGATCAATGCTAATTCAAATTTAAGATTTTGAAAATGAGAGAATCTAATCAATAGCAGCAGCAAGGATAAGGCACCAGAGATGGAGATTGAGATCATAAACAAAGAAATCATTAAACCATCAAATTTGTTATCAAAACAAGCAAGATTCTTTGCCAAAGACGAATGAGTATAGAATCAAACCCCGAAAAACCTAATACCCAAATTTAGGACAAAAAAAAAAGTAGAATAAATACACTATATGAAATCAGAAAACTCTGAAAGCATATAAACCGGAAAAAAAATGTCTAAAATCCAATCTATAAGCGCTTATGGGAGATTTCTTATACCTGCTCGGATGTCCAGGCCGTACCGGCGACAAGCGGTGTCGGAGTCTTTGTTTCCACGTCGATTTGGCAGAGTAATTGCAAATTGATCGGGCTCAATTGAGAGACCGAGATCCGAGATAGAGAACCATAAGAAAAGAAAAAAAATAAATAAATAGTTTTTCCCGACAAAGGAAAATTGTTAGGGTTGGAGTAGGTCGGCAAAATGCTACACGGAACAGTAATACAGTATTGACATCGTAATTTATGAATTTAGATATATGATATTGGATAAAATTAATACCAGTGTTATACTAGAAAAAAAAAACATTAAAAGTCATTTTCATTTTTTTTTTGTCTTTAATAATGCTATGATACAAAGCAACTTAAAGAAGGTTTGAATTTGAGACTCCACTTGCTGACACCGATCAGATTTGGTCGAAATCACAAATTACTCGAATAAAGATCGAACTTGGGACAGTTCGGTTTGGGCCAGAACCCGTGACTGCCCAGTTGAGACAGGAACCCAAGACAGTCCGGTCGGAGTTGAAACCCAAAACCCCCAATTCGGGATGAAATTTAGGACACTCGGTCTAGGCTAGAATCCGAGATAGCTCGGTTGGGGGCAGTACTCGGGACCACTGGGATTGCGTGGTCTGGGCTGAAACCTGGGATCAGGACAACCTAGTTCGGAAAAAAACCTGGGACACTACTGTCGGGGGCAATACCTGGGATAATTTGGGATTGCCTGGTCTAGGCTGGAACCCGGGTTAGGACAACCTAATTTGGAAAAGAACCTGGGACATTATGGTCGGGGGTAGTACCTGGGACCATTGGGATTGCCTGGTTCGGGCTGGAACCCGGGATTAGGACAGCCTAATCTTGAAAAGAACCTGAGACACTATGGTCGGGGCCAAAATCTAGAACCGACAATAATTGAATATGAATTTGTTTAAATTTATTTGTAAAGTTGTTAAAAAAATAAAAAAAAATTAATCCCAACTGAAACCCGGGATCACCCGGTTGAGGCCGGAACCCAGGACTGTCCAATCGGAGCCTCAACCTGGGATCGCTCAGTCCGAGCTGGAATCTGAGACAGCCCAGTTAGGACCGGAATCTGGGACTGCCAGGTCAACCTAGTTCGTGCTGGAACTTGAGACACTACGATCGAGGCCAAAATCTGAAACCGACAATAATCAAATATAGATTTGTTTAAATTTATTTGTAAAGTTTTTTAAAAAATAAAAAAAATTAATAAAAAAATAAAATAAAAATGATTATCAAAAATAATTTTTTTTCATAAAAAGAATAATTGTTGTTTTTCATTTTTTTTCTTTTTAGCAAAAACAAAAACTAAAAACTATAAACCATAAACCATAAACTAAAACTAAAAACAAAAATTGAATGTGTTAACAAACGAATCTTAAAAAAGCTAGTTTTTAACAAAATTCAAATAAAATATTTTCTTATAATGAAAAACAGTAAATAGGGCTTTTTAAGAAGGGACTTGGGGAAATAATTTTTTTTTATAGCTATCCACTTCAATTAAATAATGACTTATCATTTAAATAATTAAAAAAAAATCAGTTAAATATTTTTTCTTTTAAAAAAACATTTAAGTAGGAAATAAAAAAACCCATATAATGTGTGTGAGATCTACTTGTTTTAATTATTTGTGATTCATTCAACATTTTGAAAGCTTATTAATTTTTTTCCTATATGATATGTCCCTAATCTTTCATGAGTTTGTAGAGCATTTTTGATAGTTAATATAGATTGTTATCTATTTAGTATAAAAAGTAACATTGTTTATATTTATATGTTATAAATATATAATCAATTCTAAAATTATTTTTTAATAATACTGTGGACAAAAAACTATTTAGACTATTAATTATTTATATTTTTTTATTTTAAAAAAAAATTAAACTTTTCAAAAAAATTTTCCATTTTAGAAAATTTTATAATGAGTCTTTTACAAGTACCATTTAAGTTCAATTTTTTAAAAATATTGTCCATATTATTATTGATTGACATGTTTATTTTTACAGTTTACATTTTCATTAGAAATATTTTTACAATATTAATTTTTTTTCAAACATAAACCGCAACTATAACTCAAGACGTAAAGATAGCAAAACAACATGCATAACTTGATCTCTACAGGGATCAACCCTAATTGTGCAGAGATCCTACAATTAAACAAGGAATGGGACGAGAAAGCTTGTCTCGGATTGGAAAAAGAGAGGAGACGGGGATTATACTTTTTTGGTAAATAGACGGTGATTATATTTCATACTACGTGTTCGCTCCCTTCATATTATTTAAATATATATATTTTTTATTCAAATATATATATATATATATATATATATATATATACACACACACACATTTACACTTTTATATGACATTATGATTTACAAACATTATATTTATATAGTATATTGTATAAATATTTTTTTTTATTAAAAATGAAAAATATATTTGAAAAATTAGATTTTAAATTTGTTTTATACGGAAACAGAGAAATTCACTTCGTGCCAATTCCATATTAAAAATTCTCATTTCTTCCCGCTTCAAATAAAATAGGAAAATAGAATGAAGATGAAGCACATTTTAGGGGTGTAGNAATTTTTGTTTTTCCTCTTTTCATGCTATTTTAGGGTTTTCTTTTTGTTCTTAAGTGTGTGATAATTATTTAATATTTATCCATAACAAAGTTTAATATGAAAAAAATAAAAAATAAAAACAACCATGATTTTGCTAATTAGACAGCTTATTGTATGATTGAAGTGGAGTAGTTTAGTGGAGAGAACACTTTTGTGTCGAAGTGCCAATGCATAAGTCATGCTGGCTCTTTTAATTACTTCTACATTTTAGCTGCTTTTCACCTAAGAGCATCTCCAATGCACTTTTTAAAAATATCAATTTCTTTATTTTAAAGAACAATCTTCAATTTAACAACTCTAATGGACTTTTCAAATGAAAAAGTTAAAATACATATTGAGATTTGACTCTCCAAATGTAGAGAGTCAAATCCACTCTTTATATAAAATTTTTAATGCACATTTAATAATTTTATTTAACAAAATATTTTGATTTATTAGATTTGTTCTATAATATTGAAAGAAGAAAGAAAAGTAAATTAATTATTTATTGAAAAATAAAAAATAAAGAATATGGTTGGAGTTGGATAAAATATTTCACTTTCTATTTTATTAAAATTTTAAAAATGCTTTTTATTTAAAAAATTATATTTTTTAAAATAAAAAGTACCTAAGGTAGTTTTTCTATGTATTTTGGTCAATTAATTTGTTTATCTTTCTTTCCATTATTAGCCATTTTATCTATATTTGTTTATAGTGCAATCGGACTTTTTTCTTTTCGATGGAATAGTGCAATCGAACTTCTTAGACCATGCATTCTTAATTTGCATATTTGGACCCACAAAATGCTGAACGACTCTATAGGCTTTTTATAATGCCTATTTGGGAGAATTAGTAGATCCTCAGTAATGAATACATTAGAGAACAATGCAAGGTCAAATGAAATTTTGAGTAAACAATTAATGTTGGTTTTTTTTTTCTTTTTTCTTTTGGGGTCAAAAACAATTATTGTTATTTGAAAATCCCAAAAAGCTTTGAGTTATTAGAAATTGGACTTTTATATGGATATTATAACACTTTTTTAAATGTGGGATTGTAGCACATGTAGAGTACGATTCATGTTTGAAACTTTATAGATTTTTAAGACTCCAATATTACATTACACTACTATTGTTTCCAAAAACTTTTGCTATATTAAGAAGTCAAAACCCTAGCTAATATATATTTTGATAACACTAAAAAGCAATATTTTCTATCTCTACAGGACGCCCATATTTTTATTTTTCATTTTTATGGCTATAACAATGCAGCATAATTCTGACATCATATTCCGTGTTGATAAACTATATAATATACGAGGTCGTGGTAATAGCTAACTGCACAAAGTGCGGCTGAGTCAAAATGTACTGCCATTGGTCCATAATAGCTAGCAACAACTATTATTGTCATAAAATCAAAGAGTCAATCCACTAGTCATTTTATGTACGAATATAATATTTTTTTTTGGTAAAAATATGTACGAATATAATTGATAGCTCAATTTATGCTTTATTATATGCCTCGCTCATCCACACGATCAAACAGTCAGAAAATCATATCTCTAATTTGAAATTTTATTAAAATTCTAATTTAAAGGAGAGAAAAACGCGTTATATTTGTAAATGTGAAAAATATACGAATTGAACTAATTTTATTTTGATTAACAAATTATATCTTAATCTATTTATATACAAATAGATTCACATCAAATTAATCTAATGGTTTATTAGTACTTTTTCAATAATACTTCTTGATTTCTTCCCATATATATTGTATTTATTTTATCTTTAATATTGAAAATTACTATTTTAACAGCTGGATATTAATTTTACAAATCTTTAATTTAAATGCACGCAGCCATTGAGTTCAGCGAGAGGTTGAGTTACTTTGGAATGGCAACGAGCTTGATTATATACCTGACCAAGGTCATTCATCAAGACCTAAAGACAGCAGCAAAGAGTGTCAACTATTGGTCCGGAGTGACCACATTGATGCCATTGTTCGGAGGATTCATTGCCGATGCTTATTTGGGACGTTTCTCAACTGTTTTTATCTCTACCATAATCTACCTCCTGGTAAAAATTTCTCAATTCCAATTAACTAATGCTATTTTTATTTTTTTCATTTTTTTTAACCTAGTTTAAAACAAAGTGCAAAATTTAAGTTACTAACCAAATGAAAAAAAATAAAATATTAGGGTTTGGTTCTTTTGACCATGTCCTGGTTTCTACCTAGCTTGAAGGCTTGTGATAGTAACCCATGTACTGAACCAAGGAAAATCCATGAAGTAGTCTTCTTCCTTGCAATGTACTTGATATCTATCGGAACGGGAGGACACAAACCGGCTTTGGAGAGCTTCGGAGCTGATCAATTCGACGATGATCACCCCGAAGAAAGAAAGCAAAAGATGTCCTATTTCAACTGGTGGAATTTTGGTCTTTGTTCTGGATTGCTATTTGGAGTGACTTTGATCGTCTATGTTCAAGACCATGTGAGCTGGGGTGCTGCTGATGTTGTTCTCACTATTGTCATGGCTGTTTCTCTTGTTATCTTCATTGCTGGAAGACCCTTTTATCGCTTTAGGAAGCCCAATGGAAGTCCTTTGGCACCAATGTTGCAGGTTCTTGTAGCTGCCTTTAAGAAGAGGAATCTTCCTCACCCTTCTAATCCTGCTCACTTGCATGAAATTAATTCCAACTCAGAAAAGTCCCAAGGAAGGCTTCTTTGCCACACCAAGAAGCTCAAGTAATTTCCATTTTTCCCTCTATATTTTGTATTCAAATACTATTTGACACAAACACACACGCATATATATAGTATAATATATATATATATATATAATAGGATGATTAAGTTAATTTGTCTATGATTCTTGAATACATAATCAATTTTTTTATTAGGCCTCGAATACTTTTAAACCGAAGAATTTGTTTATTTGAAATTGTTAAAAGTAAGATATAATTCAATTTTAGTTCAATGGTATTATTATAAGCTAAAACTTATAAAAATATATAATTGTTATAATTCAATATAGTATTAGAGGTCCAACTTATTTAGTACTGACTTTCAGGTTCTTGGACAAGGCGGCGATCATCGAAGACGAATCCAACGACACAGCAGAAAAACAAAGTCCTTGGAGACTAGCAACGGTGACAAAGGTAGAAGAAATGAAGCTCGTACTCAACATCATCCCCATATGGATAGCCACACTTCCCTTCGGAGTCTGCGTAGCTCAAGCTTCCACATTCTTCATCAAGCAAGGCGTAACCATGGACCGAAAGCTCGGGGCTTTCGAGATCCCGCCGGCCTCCATATACTCTCTCGCCGCCATCGGAATGATAGTGTCGGTCACCGTCTACGAGAAAGTCCTAGTCCCAATTCTGAGAAGAACAACAGGGAACGAAAGAGGCATCAACATACTCCAAAGGGTAGGAATCGGAATGTCCTTCTCTATAGCCACAATGGTGGTTGCAGCACTGGTGGAGAAGAAAAGGCTCGGCCTCGTCGAATCCGACCCGTCGAAGGGTTCGCACTCCATGAGCGTGTTCTGGTTGGCTCCACAGTTCGTCATCATCGGAGTCGGAGATGGGTTCAGCATCGTAGGGCTGCAAGAGTACTTTTACGATCAAGTCCCTGACTCCATGAGAAGCTTGGGAATTGCTTTCTATCTCAGCGTCATCGGAGCTTCGAACTTCCTCAGTAGCCTTCTGATAACGATCGTTGACCGTGCGACTGAGAACAGTGAGACTGGAAAGAGTTGGTTTGGGAAGGACTTGAATAGTAGCAGATTGGACAATTTCTATTGGCTTTTGGCTGCAATGACTGCGGTCAACTCTTGCCTGTTTGTCTTCTTGGCTCGTAGATATTCTTATAAGAATGTTCAGAAGTTTGCTGTGGCCGATTGCTACCAAAGTCATCGGGATGGGGATGGTACAGTTTCAATGGCTTGAAAAAATTATAATATATATATATATGTTAGGTTTTGTTGTAGAAAAGTACCCCAAAAAAATATGAAAAGGGTGTTAGAAAAAAATATTAAAAAAAATAATGATTCATCTATTATTATATTAAATTTTGAGAAAAAAATTATAGTTCAAGTATATATCATAATTAAGCGTTATATGATGTTCCTTTATAGTGTGTTGGAAAAAAATGATCAGATTATAATTAATGCTGTAGATCATCGCTTAAATTTGTAAAGGTTTGAATTTCAATGGATGTACGTGCTGCTTGCCTTACCGAAAGTATTATAACTAATAGTTTTAATCAAAATTACTTAAATTGTACTTATCGAAATGGTAATTAATTATAACTTTTGCATATTCTGTAATGGGCTCCAAATATCAAATACACGAACAAAATGAGATTCTTCAATTTAAAATATCGGTGACAAAAATTTACATGTCACAACTCATAGCACCACCAATGATAATAGGAGGACACGTAGAGACAAAAGTAACCAAAAAAAATAAAGTGAAATATATCGTTTGCATATTTTACATTTATATATTACTTGGATCTAATGCCGAAAAAAAACTTATGGAATCATTAAAGTAGAAAGATCGTTGAGCATTAAAAAAAAAAAAAAAATTAACTGAGGCATAAATTAAAACTCGGCAATTCAGGGGGCTCTAATATATCCTTTTCGTTCATTTTTGCTAACTTCCAAGATATCAGTGTATATGCTAACATAAAAATAGCTACATAAAGTGGTCCTCTCTCAACTTAGTGGAACTCAACATTTTCTTCAAAAAAAAAAAAAATAGTGGGACTCAACATGTTTCTCAATTTGATTTATAACCGAAACATAAAAGAAATGAAATCCAAGCCATAGAATTGTCTTTTTTATCTTATCAAACTTTCATTCTAATTTATTTTAAGTAGTATATAGCTTTGTAGGTGATCCAATAATCATAGAGCTAGATTTATTAAAAATAGGTCCACAAAGGAATCTTTAACATTTAAAGTGAATATATATATATATATATAGTATCATTGATAATAATAAATAATAAAAGAATTTTAAGTGACAATTTTTTTATGTTACGAGTCTTTTTAAAAATTGCAAAGCATCTCTTTGAAGAATACTTGCTAGATAATTTAGAATTTTTTTTTTTGCTAAATAGCTTTGGTTGCATATATGTACGCTTTCAGGAAAGACAAGTGAGCTTAGGCAACCACTGAAAACCAACGCGATATTTTGTTCCGTTGCTCTTTTTATGCTTTGCCAATGGACCAATTACTAGTCCTCTTCGATCCAATCACACTTTATTTCTATAAATTTTGATGGTCTTCATAATCATCAAAGTTAAACAATTATATTATGCCAAGTCCCTGTCCTCAATAATATATATTTTACATTCACCAAAAAAAAATTATATATATTTTACAAAAACTAAAATGAAACAAACAGAGACAAAATTTGATCCGAAGAAATATGATGTATTACTATTTCCTTTTTTGTGCTATCATATCCTAAATTGAATTGTTACATCAGATGTAAAATGCCGTCGATCTAATGGTTTTACTTTTTTGCCTATAACAAAAGATAACGGCTTGGAGAAAGGCATTGCTCATTGTCATATACTTTGTCTAAGATATGAACTAAACCAGCAAAATAATAGGAACATGAAAATTTTGGAGTACCGGTATAGTATCGGTTAAAGACATTCGGATGCTTGAGTCAGAATAATATTTTTTGAAAATGATTTTGATACTGTATATCTGTACGTCTCTACCTCAAATTGTATTTTTATATGAGACCCCTAGGATGCCTCTTTAAGTTTGGTTACAGATGGGCATCGTGGACATTGAATGTGGATTTTGAGTATTGAATGGGGGAGAAGTAGTGGCAACGGTTAATGGCTGCAAATGTAATGGTGCTTTTCCTTATGTCTTCATGGCGGAATTGAAACTCATTGTCGTGTAAATGTAAGATGTACCCAAAAAGTAAAATTAGTCTGTCTGGGCTCTCTATATAGTGAAATAGGCTTGATGGGATATGACTCAAAAGAGGATACGCTCGGACATGGGTTAGCTCGGTCTTTTGCTAAGGTCTAATAATGAGGTGTGGATTAAAATGGTCACTTTGACACTTTGTGTAGGCGTGTACACAGTTCCAGACATGTTAAAACGTATACAAGTTAATATGGGGTACCAAAATGTACCCTTTATCGCATATTATATAAATATATATATATATATATATATATATATAGATATGTGTGTGTGTATCCTTTATGTACCTTTTAAGGGCGTTGTGTTTAAATGAGATAAGAGTATATCATTTTCAGCTTTGGACCAACATGGTTTTTTTCAGACTTTCTTTACTCATTTCATTTATATAAATTTTAAATTAGACAAACAACATGGATAAACAAATATATACGATTTAAAAATATACAAACCCATCATATGGAGTCTGAATCATTATTTCTCTAATTTTTGTGTTTCGTTTATACAAGGAGTTAAGCAATGAGTTTTCTTTTTTCTTTGATTTTTACAAAAACGTAAAACCCATTTTTTGGTATGTATCCTCAATAAAAACTTTTGTAAAGCCAAAATTTTAAAAAATTAACATTAAAAGTTGTTTTTAGATTAAATGAAATATCTATAGGAAATAAAGTAATAATGCCTTACTGCTATATTAACTAGTAGAGTATTTATACAGAGGTTGCATTACAAGATACTATGACTTGCATATTAATAGAAATATAATACACTGTTGCTATAAATATGTACTCTCAATATGGAGGAAATAATAGAAAATATTATTTCCTTTCATGCCCCCGTAAGATTGAGCTTCCATCATGTATGCTAATTTTGGACCGATGTGAAAGAAATTGAGAGTGTGCTAGGGGCTTGGTGAGGGAATCAACAAGTTGATCTGAGGTGTGAATATGGGAAATACGCAACATGTTTTTGGATACACGATCTCTAACAAAATGAAAATCAATGGCAACATGCTTCATACGAGAGTGGAACACCGGGTTGGCACACACATATGTAGCACCTACATTGTCACAGAAGATCACGGGAGGAGATGTGCACTAGTGCCGAAGTTCATAGAGAAGATTTTGAACTCAAATGACTTCAGCAGTAATGGCGGCAAACGCTCGGAATTCGGCTTCAATAGAGGATCGAGCCACAGTCTTCTACTTTTTGGAGCTTCAGCTGATGTGAGTAGTACCAAGAAAAACAATGTAAGCTGAGGTGGAGGTGTAGTCATCAGAGTTGCCTGCCCAATCAGTATCAGCAAAGGCATGAAGTGGAGAAGAACGAGCCCGACTAATTAAGATACAGTACTGAAAGGTACCCTAGAGATAACATAGCACCCTTTTAACAACAGCTCAATGAGTGACAGTTAGGCGGTGCATGAACTGGGATAGACGGTTAACAATAAATGATATATCTGGACGGGTGAGAGAGATATTGCATGGAGCCAAGAACTTGCCAGTAAAGAATAGCATCAGTACCAGTGGTGCTGTCCATCAAGGTGAGGTGATCTGAAGGTGAATGGGAGTAGACACTGGTTTTGTTGCATGCATGTTGGTCTTTATTAAGAGATCTTGAATGTATTGAGTTGAGACAAGAATAACCCCTGAGAACAATGTGTGGCTTTAACACCTAAGAAATAATTGAGATTGCCAAGATCTTTAAGACTAAATCTGCACTCAAGGATGGCAATAAATTGTTGCACAGAAGCAAGAGTGGAGCCAGTGACAATAATGTCATCGACATACACAAGTAGATAAAGCATAACATCCTTGTTGTTATAAATACAAAAAGATGCATCAGATCTGGAGTTGAGGAACCCAGAGTGAAGAAGAAATTTTATGAGTTCATTATACCATGCACGGGGAGCTTGTCGAAGCCCATAGATCACTTTGTGAAGTTTGCAGACATGGTTAGGAAATTGAGAGTGAACAAACCTCGATGGTTGTTGCATGAAAACATCATCATCTAAGATACCCTGCAAAAAAGCATTATTAACATCGAGTTGGCGTAGAGGCCAACCATTAGAGATAACAATGGCAAGTATAACCCGAATGGTAACCGGTTTGATGACTAGGCTGAATGTATCTTGGAAGTCAATCCCCGGGTGATGATGAAAGCCTTTGGCAACTAACCGCGCTTTATAACAGGGCAATGGTACCTTCAGGATTGCATTTGAGCCGAAAAATCCACTTACACCCTATAATATTTTGGGTCGGATGAGATGGCATGAGAGTCCATATGGAGTTCTGAATGAGAGCATCATATTCTTCACTCATGGCCTTACGCCATTGAAGATGTGTCTTGGCTTGAGTGACACAAGTAGGTTCGGTTGTGTCAAGAGAAGGCAAATGAGAAGCTAGATATAATTGTTTGGGTTTGGAGATATTGTTTTTGGATCGTGTAATCATGGAATGACCACGAGAAGGCTTAGGAGAGGGAGCAAAAGATGCAACTTGTGGAGAGAGTGTTTGAGAGTCAGAGGGACATACCTGTGCAGTAGACTCAGACGGGGCATCGCTGGCGCTCAACTCAGAGTCAAGTACTTGGGAATGAAGTGGTGTAAATGGTGTTGAGTGGGAATGGGAAGATAATGAGTTAAGCAGTGAAGGTGGTGTAACCTGTATGGTATCAGAAAAGGGGATAGAGGATGGTGGGGTGGATAAGGGAAGTAAAGAGACAGGGGAAGGTGGACGAGGTGTAGGTTCATGTGAGCTGGGTTCATTGTCCATGGTAGGTGGTGTGGAGTGCCAAGTGGTTAGAAGATCTAGCAGAGTTGGAATTGACGAACCAATGGAATTGTGGAAGGGATAATGATCTTTCACAAAAACATCATGGCGGGTTGTGTAGATGCGGTTGGACATTGGATTAAGACATTGGTAAGCATTGTATTCTGAGGAGTAACCGACAAAGACACAAGGTCTAGACCGAGATTCTAGTTTATGAGAGTTGTACAGACCGAGATGAGGATAACACAGACACCCAAACACTCGCAATTTGTCATAAGTAGAAGAAAATGTTAATAAGTTGACAAAGGGTGATTGATTATGGGCAGCTGGGGAGATCATGCGGTTGATGAGATAAACCACTGTAGAAAAAGCACAAGACCAATAGCACAAAGGCATTGAGCTATGGTGGAGAATGGTGAGACCGGTCTCAACAACATGTCAATGTTTGCGTTCTGTCGTGCCCACTAACTGAGGAGTGTATGGTGGAGATTTCAGATGTTGAATACCATGATGGGTCAAAGAGTGACTGAGACCTTGGTATTCACCACCTCCATCATAATAAATGGTCTTGATTTTGGTGTGAAAAATATTTTCCACAATTCTTTTAAATTTGTCAAAAACAGAAGTGACATCAGATTTGAGTTTGAAAGGAAAAAACCATGTGTACTTTGTAAAATAATCAACAAAGATAATATAATAACGAAATTTATCAAACGATTCAAGTGGGGCAGGTCCCCACGCATCAGTATAAAGAACTTCAAGAGGTTGAGAACATGAAATAGTGTTTGAGCCAAAAGCTAATCGATGACTCTTATTACATAAGCAAGAATTGCAGAAAGAAAAACTAGATAAAGTGCCTGAGATTGGATGTGAGTGATGTTGCATAATCTTGTGAAGAGTGGGGACAGAAGGATGGCCAAGGCGATGATGCCAGGATTGAAGAGTCGGTACAGTAGTGACAAGTGCTGTAGGGCGAGGCTGAACAGAGGTGTTAGGCCACTCATAAACAGATCCATTATTCCAGCCTTGGACCAAGTATGCCCCCGTCTTCATGTCTTTCACAAGAAAATATCAAGAAAGAATTCAATGGAAGTTAGATTTTGTTTGCAAAATTGAGATAGGGAAAGAAAATTTTTAGTGATAGAAGGTGCATAAAGAACATTGTTTAATTGAAAGGTTTTGTTGTTAAGTGAATATGATTAGAACCAATGTGGGATATAGGAACACTATTACCATTGCCGATCACAATATCATCTGGACCACCATATTCAGAGTGTAAAGAGAGAGTTTGAAGATTAGAGGCAATGTGATGGGATGCACAAGAATCAACTACCCAGGAATCCATATTTGAACGTGAGGCGCCAACAGCGAATTGGGCTTGAGGAGGAGCGAATGGTGTAGGGCGAGATCGACACACCTTAGCACTGTGACCTAGTTTATCACAGAGCTGACAAACCAGCCGATTGAAAGAACCTGGATGACCAGTGGAACCCATGTGCCCTTGTGGTCCTTTGCGAGGTTGATAACCAAACCCATGTGGTCCTCTACGGGATTGATGAAAGGAAGACTGAGGAGTGCCCTTATAAGAGGTCCCGTAGGTGGTGCCATTACCAGGAGATCGGCCATTGTTGCGCTGCTGACTGTATTGCGCTGTGATGGGAGACAAATTTGTGCTGTTAAAATCATGATGCATAGATGTTTCTTGATCGAGAAGTTTTTCATGCAACTCCTCGAAGGAAACTGGTGTATTAGCGGCACTAATTTCCTTAAATTCGAGGCCAATTCCGTTGAGGACATGAACAATGAGTTCATCATCAGATAAGGGGTGCCCGATCAATGTAAGATCATTCGAGAAACGTTTGATGGTTTGCATATAATCATTAATAGAAAGAGAATTTTTTTTTTTGTTTTCAAGAGAGAGTCTCGAAGGCTGAGCATACGTGTGCAGGATTTGTTGGCATAAGTGCGTTCCAGCTTCATCCAAGCCTTAGCTGATGTTGGAGAACTTATGACCAAGGAGGAGAGATTGGGAGAAATAGATCCCACAATAGTTTGATGGATAAAATTGTCTTGGCGTTTCCACACTTTCCAATCGGGATTGGGAGTCATGATGTTCGAAGTAGAAGAGAAGATGGACTCGGATGGGCAGGGGTTGATGCCGTCGACGAATCCAAGAAGATCATAGCTGAAAAGAATGTTTAAAAACTGAGTTATGCATGCAGAGTAATTGACTTTGGTGAGTTTGAAAGGCATATGGCTAGCGTTAATGGCAATCAGAGTTTGAGACTGAGCATAAGAGATGTTGATACCTGGAGTAACAACAATGGGTGCCGAGTGATTGCCGAAATTATTGGTAGCGGAGGAATGGGAAGCATAGGAGGTTTCGTTTGCCATGACTAGTGCAAAGAGGAAGACAGAGGAAAAATAAAGAGGAAAAGAAAAGAGAAAGACTTAGGGTTTCGTTGCTCGAAAGCAAAATGGCTCTGATACCATATAAAAAAAAATAATGCATTACTGCTATATTAACAACTAGAGTATTTATACAGAGGTTGCATTACACGATACTATGACTTACATATTCTAATATATTATTAATAGAAATATAAAATACTGTTGCTATAAAGATGTACTCTCAATATGGAGAAAATAATAAAAGATATTATTTGTTTTCAATATCAATAAAAAATTACAGTAAAAACGAAAAAATACAACTAAAAAATATCAGAAAAATAAATTTTGTTTTTAAATTACATGAAGCTTTCTATAAGCATTTAGAAATTTTTAATTGGAGATTTCTATAACAAAACTCTAAACTAATATGCTTTTCCATTTATTTAATTCATTTTTCAATCCATTGTAATTTTTGGGAAATAAAAATAAAAGTATTCCAATAATATATCATCTAAGTCGTTCAAGATAGAAACTAAGCAAAACTCATTTCACAAATTTTTTTTTTTTTGTAATTACTCATTTCACAAAATTGAGGATTGAGTTTTACTCTGGAATTAATTAGTCTAATTTATCAAGTTGTGGATTGAATTGTTTACTCTATAATTAATTGGTTTAACTACCAACAATAAACGTTATATCAAGACAAAAAGATTAATTTCAGTTTCATCATCTAAATAATTTGATAGTTTTAAATTCACTGTTAGAAATTGAAGAGACTCCCTTCGGGTCTCAAACTTGTACAAATTCAACAAATTATGAAACGAAATCACAAAAATTATACAGAACAATTAACTAAACAAAAAAATAATCAAATTTAAGACACCAAATGTATCCAACGTGCGACACTTGGCACGCCTTGATTGACCGCGAAAGCCATGTAATAACCCGGCGGAGCAACCTTCCCGTTAGGAGGCGCCGTACAGCTTATCTTATAGAAGCCATTTTCAACCGGCGATGACGGCGTAACGGCTAGTTTGACCAGACGTTGACCCTGTGAAAATGAGTGCGTCGCAAAAGGTGCGCTTCCCAAATTAACCTCCACGATCCCAACCACGGGCAATGGGACCGAAACAACTACCTCGAAAACGGCGCCGTAACGTACCGTCTCTGGAATCCCCTCAATCACAGGTCGGATATTTGCCCGATCCAGAGATAAATATTCGGGCGAAAACGCTTCGATCCGTAACTCCGTCGGGTATTCCGCTTTGAATTTATAGAAATAATGCGGATTGCTACCCGCGATTAATACCCGACCGTCGGGTAACAGATTGGCGGTGGAGTGGTACATTCTGGGTACAGTACCCGGGTTCAAAGTCATAAACCGTAACCCAACGGGTTGATCGGGTCGGTACAGAAGCGGATATAAACACGGGTTGGAGGCCAATTCGAAGCCTTGAGTTCCAGCCTGAGCCCCATTGATAATCAAAACCTCACCGGTCGGAAGCATCACCATATCACCCATGATCCGACCGAACGGCATGTCCTCCATTTGCCAAACCGAGCCGGGTTCGGTGGCCACAATGCGCCCGCAGCTACCGTGCGCAGGCGTATCCGTACTCCTCTTGATAAACGCACCGTACTGCGCGCCACCGCACACGACGATCACAGCCGTCGAATAGTCCCCTTGCAGCGCAAGCATCGCCGATGATCCAGCCGAGGGGTAATTCCGCGGGCCACCATCCAACGGTGGATATTCCCTCACCACTCTGTTGACTTGGTGATCAAACAGCACCGCCTTGTTATTAGCGAAGATGAAAAGGTTGCCATCGGGGAGAAGATGCACGTAAGGGTACAAATTGTCCATCTGGCTATCCTCCGCCTCGGCCAGAAAACGAAGCAGAACGGCACCGTTTTCCCTCGGAGGATAATACTCAACCGTGTTCGCCCCTCTCCCACCGACAACGATCACCGAGCCATCTGGCAGAACCTGATTCGTCGCGTACCACCTCCCGTTGACCAACTCGACGTCGGTCAGCTCCTCCCAGTCGCACCTCCCATCAGCCTCGCAAGGTTGGAATTTCCTAATCTTCTTGACGCCGTCCAAATCGCCACCTGTCTGCAAGAGCGTTCCGTCGGGAAGGAACTGGCCTGACGAACACCACGTGTCGGTGAGGATCATGAGCGGTCGGACGGTGTTGGTCTTCGGGTCGAAGACGACGGAGTGAGAGTAGCAATCGTGCTTGAGAACCTCGTCGCGCGGGTCGCTCCGGCAGTGGCCTCTGGGAAGCATCTTGCGAGAGGGTCCGATGTTGGTGCGGTCGAGGAGCACGACGGTGTTGAAGCGCGTGACGGCCGTGTGCATAGACGCTATCCCGGCGTTGGGAACCAGAAGCTCCCACGAGCCGGGAAGCTGAGCTGCCGCGAAGAAGATAATCCAGTGCGATAAGATCGTGAAAATGACGAAGGAGAAGGAATGAAGAGCGGCCATTGGAGATCAGCAGGGACAGTGAGAGAGTGAGCGAGGCTACTTTTTAAAGAAGTTGGGACTTGGAGGAAGTGAATTAGTGTGGAGTCGAGTCCATAATAACACAAAAAACAGAGAGAGCGAGTGTGGACGAAAATTCAATGTCAGTTGTAACTAACGGTAATAACAAAAAGTGGCCTTGCTATGGTAGTGGGACCCTTTTTCTGCCACGTCGGCAAACGGAAGGTGGGTGATGTAAGTTACTTTGGATACAAGTTTGGGGACCAACAAGTGGGACCTCTTACTCCCACGTGCTGTTTTGTTTCTCTTTCAGGAATCAGTTAAAACGGAGAGACTAAATCATGTGAGGCTCAACCCCACGATAAAAACATGAGAGACCCAGCAATTTCCTTCGTTAATACTTTTTTTTTTTGATAAAAATTTCCTTCGTTAATATTGTTGTTATGTTCAGTGTGCTTTAAATGTCGCATTATATACTTTTATTAATGAAAAATTAATAATTAAGTTTAATTGTACGTTTAAATTACTTAATATGGTTGAATAGTCTATATATTATTGCAGACGGTACGAAGCGGCACGAATTATTGAATTGAAAGAAAGGAAGTTTCTTAAGCATCCCAAAATTTGTCACAATCTAAAGTGAAAACCAGAAATAGAATCTTCTATTTTTTAATATATATATATATATAAAATATTATTTATTTCTTGTATAATAATGAAATGGAGTTTTTTTTTTTAATATATATATATTATTTATTCTAATAGATACCATATTACTAATAAATTAATGCTATACTGACAAACGCATTATGATATATAGTGGAGGAGTGGACCGGTTGTTCATAAAATAATAAAGTGTTTTTGGTTACACCTAATTAGAGTACCAGAGTGTTTGTTAGCCAAGTATTTGTTATCTTCTTTTTTTTTTTTCTTTTTTTTTTAATAAGATAAGGGTTAGTTATCTTATTGCATAAAATGTTGACATTGATATGTATGGCATAATAATTCTTCAGAAAACTCATTAATATTTTTATTTTTATCTTTTGTACCTTCTCTTCCCTTCTCTTTGTTTTTAATTTTTTTTTCCAGAAAAAAGTTTTAAAACTATATATATATATATATATATTTTAAAAGGAATAGCTCAAAAAATAAAAAATACTCTTTTACAAAACACAGTATTTTGAATTTTTTTCATTTAAATAGCTAAACTTTTTTTTTTCTAATGAAATAGCTAAACTATTTTCAGTCACTCGATTTATTAAATATAAAAATAGACGATGACTTTAGAAGTTCTTTATTTTATTATTTTACTTTATTGTTAAATGAAGTTCCTTATCTTTTGTTATACACAAAGCAACGGACAATATCTTAAGTTTGAACATTGTTGGAATCGTGGAATCAAAGCAAAATTAGTTGAGAATAAGAGAAGGCTTTTATAATCGCTTTTACAGTATAGTTGTGGTTATATTATGTTTGTTTGAAACGGAACCATATTCAATGCAATCCTAATTGGCTAACTTTTATATAAAATAATTTAACCCTTTTTTTTTCATGTCAAAAGGATAGAAAAAAGTAACCCAAAAAAATACTATAATGTATACCCGATTTGATTATTTCAGAAAGTCCTGGCTAAATCCCAACAGCTTTCTGAAATTCAGAGCTCTTGAAGATGCCCAACTTGGGCCAGATGTACATTTATGATTGGATCATTCTTTTAACATGTAACCTTTTTTTTTTTCCCCACACATAAATGGTAATCTTTTATATCAATCTACACTCCTATTATCCTATAGCCATAAGCAATGTGAAAATAAAACATGTGAAATTTATAAAATATTTATTGAATATTTTATTATAAATTGATGTAACTTATATCACCCATAAACATAAAGTTTTTTTAAAAAATAATAACGTTAATTTTTTTAAATATTAATTAAATTTATTTATCAAATGTAAATATAACAATTTATCTCGTTTTCGATCCGTTCTGCAATGCTATGCTTCTAATAAGATAAAATTTTATTGATTAATCAAGATAGCAGTGCGAAGACATGTAAACTTTTTGACCCCGGTTGGAAAATAATATTCTCGCCCTGTACCCAACCCTGTTTATGATATATATAATAAAAATTATTATTTTTAACATTCTTATGCATTTTTTTTTTTTTGGTAAAAACATTCTTTTGCATTTAATTAGAAGTTTATATATAAATATATTTATATTTTACTTTTGGTTGGAATTTATTAACGATGTTTAATAATATTATTCTAAAAAATTACTATTTTTTCAAAATATTTTTTTTTAAATTAAACAGTTTAATGAGGCAGGAAATGGGGATCCCGCCCCTGACTCGAGGAATGTCCACCCCACCTCCCCTATTAACGAGAAATGGGGCAGACAAAGAGAAAAAATCCCCGCAAGACAGGACAGGGGGAGGCCACTCTCGCTCTGCCACATCCTGTTGCTATCACTAACCAAATGACGTGGTTAATGATGCTATAATATTTAATTAATTTAATTTTTTAATTTATTTAAAAGTTCGTTTAAAACATCTTTAACGATTATGTCTATTGCTAAAAAAAAATCTCATATAAGATATATTGACAGTTTTTTCCAAAAATTCTAAAGCTAATATGGCCAAAAAAAAAAAAAAGAGACTAATATGGCCAAAAGAAAAAAAGAGTACTTCTTGATAAGGATGACAACATGGCAGGCTAAGACTGGAGCAGCGTCCTCCATACCCCACCTTGGAGGATTTTTTATCCTCATCCTCGTCCCATTCCCCATTAATGGGTGAGTCGGGGCGGGCACAGAGATTCCCCGAGTTGGGGCTGGGATTCCCATTCCCAGCCTAGTTACCCCTTTTAAATTTTTTTTTTTAAATTTTAAAAAATATTAATGTTTTTATATACTATTTTTAAATATTGTTAATAAATTCTAAACAAAAGTAAAATAAAAAATATATATATAAACTTCTAATTAAATGTATAAAAATATAAAAAAAAAATATTTTTTTATTATATATATATATATATATATATTAAATGGGACATGAACTATATTCTTCCTTATCGACCCGTGCAAAAAAAAATTTGGCTTGTCCCTTCCCTATCACTCTGATTAATCAAAAAATTCCCATTTCTAACAGGGCACGACATCGTGGAGCAGGTCAAAGACTGAGTAAATTATCATTTCTATTTTTAGAAAGTTAGTTAGAGTGGATGTGTCGGCATTTTATTAATTTCATCAAATTTATTAATAGAAAACAAATATTTTGGAAGATCAGTAAGTCAGGGTCAGCATTTCATTTAATTTCATCAAATGGGTCTTCTTCTTCACCAATCAATCAAGCAAATAAAAACCGAAAGTGTAACAAAGAAATCAAAGATGAAAAACCAAGAGAATATCGGTGGAAAAAGCGGACATAGCAGTTTTTTTATTGTTCTTATTTATTGGAATAAGGGTCTGTACTTGTAGTTTTCTTCGAGGGAAAAATAATAATAATGGTAATAATAATCGTTGAATGCCCGAAAACAAAGGGAATGCCACTGAATGCACAATGTGAGTTCGCTAGATTTCACTTAGCATTGGAACCATGGGAAAGTTGATTGGATTCTGAGAAAAACTTCTAAGTTTTATATATTTTTTGGAATTTTTTTTTGCTCTAAATGAAAATGATAAGATTAATTGAAAGGCAAGAATTAATGGGCAATTGGGTGCTTAGAGAACAGAGAAGATCCTAGTCAACATTCAAGGACTAGTGTTTTTGAGTTTTGCCTGCACTGCTTGGATCTGGCAGTTTTGGATGAATTGCTTGTGGGCTGCCGGAGAAAAACTTATATGTGACCATTCCTAAATGTCCAGCTGCTGCGACTGACCAATAAAATTCTGCCAGCACATTAAATTGCAACCTGACCCATTAATAAACTGCAACGCTTGAATAAAAAACTGCCTACACATTAAATTGCAATTTATTTATTTATTTATTTTGAAAAGCCGGCCCCCACCTCCTCATTTAATTCAAAAGTAAAAAAAGAAAATCATTATATCTCTTCTATTCAGCCGCTTTTTTTTGTTTATGCTCCTTTTTTATTTTTATTTTATTTTCATATTTTTCACTTGAAAATAAAAACATGAGTCAATAATGGTGAAAAAGTTTCAAAGTTTAAAGATTTACAGTCCTATATTTTAATCAGCTATTTTTCTCATTTTTTTAGTTTTTTTTTAATTTTTTTGCAAAATTTCTAAATTTAATAGTGGAATATAACAAAAGGTAGTGGGATTTTATTGAAAATGTTTTCACAGAAGTTTCCGTGGTAAAAATTCAAAAAACAATTGGTTTTGAAGACTTTGTAAAATATTAAAAATTTTGCAGAGCGAGTTAGACAAAAAACTGTCAATCCCGCCTTGAAAATATCATTTTACGTGCCAATTAAATCTAATTATGCATTATTAGACTTCTGTAAAACCATTGTTGAATCCAGTGTCTTTAATATACAATTAATTTTCATGTCATGCCTATTAACCGTTCAGTTTTGGATTTCCATTTGTATACCATTTTAATAAGTTAAAATGATCATTTAATTATAAATTTTCTTAAAATGGTTCTTATATATGAAAATTGTTGTTTCTATTTAATTCTTTTTTTCCCAATGTTGAGTCATACTTTTATACTTTTATTTATATCTATAACATTGTTGATTTCAAACAAAGAAGAAGAAGATAAAATAAAAAAGATAAAACAAAATAAATAAATAAATTAAAAGAAGAAGGAAGAATAAAAAAATAAAAAAAATAAACCAAAAGGTGTGCCTGAATTAGGCCTGGCAACGTGTCGTGTTGAACCGTGTTCGTGTCGTGTCGTGTTCGTGTCGTGTCAAATTTTGTTCACCCGAACTCAACCCGTTAAGTTTTCTTGTTGAACCGTGTTCGTGTCGTATCGTTTCGTGTTCGTGTCGTGTTTTATTCGTGTTTACTAGACATGTACGTGAGTGTTTTATTTTTTTATTTAAATTAATATATATTGTCAAATGATAAATCATTACTAATTCATGTCTATTAAGCCTAAATACATATTCAAATGATATGTTAAACATTTAAAAAAATATATATTAACATACAAAAATTTAACATAAATAATAACTCTTAATTTAAAATAAATAAAATATTACGAATTAAAGCTATATTAAATATTAATCATGACTAAAAAACAAAATATGCATTTCAATTATAAATTTAAAAATATTCAAAATATTATAAAACAAACTAAAATTAATTTAAAAATATTTAAAATATTATAAATCAAACTAAAATTGTACATCCAATATAAGTAATAAAAAAGATAGAATCTAAAACAAAATATTAATATATATAAATAGATATAAAAATTGTAATTTTCTAATGAAATAAAATATAAATTTTATTGTTTTCTAAAATTAAAAAAAAGTAATGTAAAAAGTTAACTATAATGAAATAATTAAATTAATATTTTTTTATCGTGTCTTATTGTGATTCATTGTGTTAACGTGTTCCAATCTGTTTCAACCCGTTTTCTTATCGTGTCTTATCGTGTGACATTGATATCAATCCGATCCGATATCGCAGACTTAAATCTGCAAATTATTGTATCGTTTCGTATCGTGTTATCGTATCGTGTAACATTTTGCCAGCCTTAATAGAGGAGAAAGAATAGTGTCACTTTTTAAATTTAGATTAAATAATAAATAAGCTAATCTTGATGTGCGGGCAGCATTTTATTGGTTAGTCGCACCAGCTGGACAATTAGATACAGTCCCATATAAGTTTTTCTCCCATTGCAGAGGTCGAATGAAAGCTGTTAGGGGAGAAAGTCTTCAGTGGGGCGGTTGCATAGGCTGACGTGGTGCGACCGTCTAACCGAAAACTGCCATCTGTATAATAGAGTTAAAATATTATTTTTAATACTTTTGAGCAATTTGTTTTCTATTTTTAACCATCTTCCTTGATCTCAGTAGCTGTGCTAACAATGGCATCAAACCTCCATATAATATTCTCTTTCTTGTTCACAACCTGCACACACAAATGTGATACAATATAACTATAAAGCTACAAATATTGAAAAAAAGAAAGAAAAAAAAAAGATTTGAACCCTTGAAGAAGAAAATCTGACACATCTGTTGAATAGTTTCAAGCTTGATCTTTTCCTTGATCACTCTCCCTCTTTTGACCAGTGTTCACATATCAAAGAAAAAATAGTTAAGCACAAAATCAGAAAAATAATTTTTTTTAAAGAAAGTAAAAAATGTTAAGAAATGGGGCCTGTAATTATACAGTTTGAAGATGATTCTCTTTAAAAAAAAAAAAAAAAAAGTTCTCTCTAAAATTAGCTATTTCTCATTTTCTTTTTCTTTTTAATTTTTTTCCCTCTATATCTGCTATACATTGCAGGCAAAAATTGGAAAAACCATCTTTCCTAACTTTGTCTCTCTAAAATCAGGTACTTTTCTTTCTTTCTTTTTAATTTTTAATTTTATTTTCCTCTGCATATAGTTTTCTGAGAAATGAGAGAAAAAACATCTGAGACGCTTTGATCAATGAAACCATTGGTGCTGGAGGAGGGGCCATCGCTACTAGTTGATCATCGCTTTGATTGCTCAGATGATTTAATTATTTTAAAAAATACAAAATACAAAAAAAAGACATAGTAATATTATACGCAGACAGAATTGCTTCTCAGGTAAGAATTTAAAAAAAAAAAAAAAAAAAAAAAAAAAAAGACAGTACCGATGACTTTCTTTTAAAAATCAAACAGGTAATATAAAATCTATTAAAAATTAATAATTTAATAAGTTAAACAGATAGCAGTTTTTGGTTGGACGGTCTCACCACGTCAGCCTTTGCGACCGCCCACTGAAGACTTTCTTCTATTGGGGAGAAGAAGAACAACGGATTATTTTTATTTTGTTTTTGCAAAATTATGTATCATTACTTATTTGAAGTTTGGCGAGCGTCAGACTAGAATTTGAGAAATTCTGCTGCTGAATTCGGTCCTGTGACTTAAGTCTTTGGTCGAATCCTCTTTGCAGACACGAGATAAACGAAACAGACTCAGATAACATCGGCTATTCCTTTCCAGTCGCGTCCTCAACTTGGCCTAAGCTCCCCCTCTATAGACCAAAGCTCCCCCTCTCCACAGCTCTTCTCCCCTGTCATCTCCAACAGATCCACGAAGGAACCCAGCGTTGCTCCCCGCCGTTTCGAAGGAAGCCAGTCGTCGATTGAAGGAACCCAGTTGTCAGATCGAGCTGCTCCCCGTCGTTTCGAACGAACCCAGTCGTCGATCGAGTTGCTCCCTGCCATTTCGAAGGACCCAGTTGTCGATCGAGCTGCTCTCCCGTTTTTGTCCTTGAGGTTCGTCGTTTCGGATTTTGAATCGGTGGAAACCGATTTTGCTGGATTTTTGCTCCAATTTTGCTGGACATTTGGTCTGGATGGCAGATATGGTTTTTTTTTTGGTGAATGATGGCAGATATGGTTTGATGTTTTGTAAACTGGAAACAATTTTTTTTTTTTGGTGTAAATTTTTTGTAAACGGTGCTTTAAGAATTTAGATTTGGATTTTTTTAATTTGTATACGGTGGCTCACCTAAATCAGGGATCTGGATTCATATTTGTGATGAAAGAGGTTTCTGATGAAGGGTTTGTCTTTTTGTAATGTTTTATTAGTCTTCTTATTTGTGGTAATCCTTGGTTTATGTTTTAGTATTTATTTGTTTGCTTGATTTAGTGATTCAGTATTTAGTATAAATGAAATGTGTTGTGTAACTTCAGAATAGTTGATATATATTTGTTATTATCATTTACATGTTTTTTTCCTTCAATCTTTCTTGTTGTTATGTCCCCTGTAAGAGTTTAGTCATTAATAAAATTCTTATTTTAGGGTTATATAAATGGATGAGCAACAAAGGAAAATTTTATTGTGGTTGATTGCAAAAAGAATGCATTTGGAAAAAAATTTCAAGATAAAGGTGCATGTAATGATGGTCTATATTTGGATGCAAAAGCATTTGGAAACAAAGACGCTTAAGAATCGAGCATTTACTAGGCATGAAACTCGACTGAGTGTTTTAGACAATATTATAGGTCATAGTGACATTGAATGTGTCAATCAACTTAGAATGGATAGGAACACATTTTGGTTTGCTATGTGAATTATTACGTCCGGATCCACATCTTAAAAAAGATAGTGTATGTTTTTGCACATACTCGCTCATCATGTCAAGAACCGAACCATTGGAAATATATTTCAGCGTTCAGGGGAAACTATTAGTAGGTTTTTTAACTCGGTGTTGAAAGGAGTATTGCGGTTGCAATGTCACCTATTAAAATCTTTAGAACCAGTACCTGCTAACTGTACCGATGATAGATGAAAATTTTTTAAGATATTTTTATACATTTTCATTTTTTGTTATGTTACTATATAAATAAATGTAATACGACTTACAAAATTTATTATAATCAATTGTATAAAATTGTTTGGGAGCATTAGACGGAACCTTCATAAAGGTTCATGTGGCTGAGGCTGACAAACTTAGATATCGAACACGAAAAGGAGAGCTTGCTACTAACGTATTAGGTGTTTGTGATCAAAATATGATGTTCATATTCGTATTACCTGGGTGGGAATGTTCAACTTCTGACTCTAGAGTCCTCAGATATGCGCTTAATAGACGAAATGGGTTGAGAGTTCCAACTAGTAAGAACAAACTGTAATGGTTTACTGTTTTTACTAAAAATTAGTTCTGTGAGATAGAACCATAACTTATTAATTATTCATGTTAGGTTATTATTATCTTGTAGATGCCGGATACACAAATGGTGAAGGTTTTCTTGCACCATTTAGAGGGACACGTTATCACCTTTCGGAGTGGAGAGTTGGTGGTGCACCACAAAATCGAGAGAAATATTTTAACATGAAGCATGCATCTGCACGTAATATAATTGAGAGGTGCTTTGGATTACTTAAAAAGTGCTAGGTCATATTAAGGAGTCCATCTTTTTATCCAATCCAAACACAAGTGAGAATAATCACCGCATGTTGTCTTCTACATAATCTTATTAGGAGAGAAATGTCATGTGATCCAATTGAACTCGATGTAGATGAAATGCAAATTGTTGAACCGATGATAGTAGGCAATGATCCGATCGGATCTATTGAGGCATCAAATGAATGGACTGAGTGGAAGGATAATTTAGCTAAACAAATGTACACTGAATGGACGGCAAATAGGAATGATTAAAACTATTTATGACTTTTATTTGCTATGAAATTTGAATTTTGTATTAAAATGGATGTTGAATTATGAATATGTTTGTTGGCTAGAATAAACTGCTACTTGTATGTTTTTGTATTAATTACAAATTAAATTTGTACTATTATTGTGAAGCTGGTTGAATATGCATAGTGCGAGTAGCAGTCATGCCAACCCACGATCAAGGAATGTTAATAGGCGTGTGTGGAGTAAGGTGGAGGAGGATACACTGCTGAATATTATTGATGACGCAGTGGCAAAAGGGTATAGAACTGAGAATGGTACTTTCAAACCTAGCACGTATAATTATATTGAAAAATCTTTAGCCAACTTATGTCCAGGATGCGATTTGAAAGCCACTCCACACATCGAATCGAAAATGAAAAAGTGGAAAAAAGATTACGGGATCGTGTTTGACATGTTAACTAAGAGTGGATTTGGATGGAACGACACAAAAAAAGTATTGAAGTCGACAGTGATGATGTGTGGGCAGACTATGTTAAGGTTAGAATTAAAAAAACTTGCAGCCAATTTATTTGTCACTGTTGATGTTACAAATTTATTCTAACTGCTGAACTTTATTTAATTATATAGATTAATAAAGATGCTGATGGATGGAGGGATAAATCATTTCCCTTGTATGAAAGGTTAGAAAATATATTTGGACTGGATCGTGCCACTGGCCTAAATGTTGAGACTCCTGTTGACATGGCTGCAGATCCAACTGACACTGGAGAAGATGAGGAGGATTCTCCAATGTCAATTGGCCAAAGTTCACAGTCCCGGCCGACCACTCATAAGAAGAGAACTATACCATCTGATGTAGTAGGTAGTGGATTGGAACGCATTGTTGAATCGCTGGACAAAATGATGGGTGAAACTAGGTAACAATGGGATCAACTAGCCAATTCTATATGTCCTAAACTTACTCCCGAACAACTGGAATTTTTGCGTGCTGAACTTAGGAGGCTCGGGATGTCTGTTATTGATAGAATTAAGGCCATAAATATTTATTGTGAAAAGATATATAAGTTTCATATATTTATTGGGTTAGACGATGAAAAAAAAATTATTTTTATTCGTGAGTTGCTCGGTGGTTCATCCACTAGTTTGTAGGATTACTATGTATTTTTAAATGTCATTCTAGAGTTAGTTGTATGGATTGTTTATGTTTATGTCATCGGTTAGACGCTTTATGTTATTGAGCATTGATTTGCTTGTATGGATTGTTCATTTTATGTTATTTTATGAATATGAACAATATTAATGACAAGTATGTTATGTTTATTTATTTTATTTTATAATGTTTCTAATATTTTTGTTATTTATATCGTAGAAATTATACTAATATATTTTGTTTATATGTAGATACTAATAATGACAGATCAAAAAATATGCGTTGTGTTCAAAGGAAGACAACCATGGATTTATGACTCATGGGCAGAATGTCAAGAACAAATTCATGGATTCAAAGGCAACTTCTACAAATCATACCGTTCAATAGATGAAGCATAAATAGCTTATGTTTCACACATTAAAATGACAATTAGACAAAAGAAATAATAATAAATGCTCTACAGTAGAAAGGGAGATTAATCACCATATACCTAATTATCGAAGCATAAATCAATGTTCGTTTTGCATCGGTTTAATTGTCAGTTGCACAGTTGTAGTTGTTGTTATTAGTATACTAGCACATGTGTATTAGGTTAATCTGTATTTTGTTTTTTCAATTTTAGTAGTTGTTTATGTTATTGAGAACAATTATGGCATATTTGTATTAAATTATATTTAATATTTTCTTAAATGATATAATATTATGTTTTTTTAAATTTATAATTAAAAAAATATTACAATATATTTTATATATCATGTTTATTTAAATTAATAATTAAAATTACAATTTCTACTATAATCAAACAAATATAAAATATATTGAAAAATTAAATTTTTATCCAGTCCAGTCCGAGACTGCACCAAACACAGTATATCATATCCGATCCAGTTCGGTCTTGCACCAAACACATGACAGAATTTGAGAAATCCAGTCCAGCATTATTCAATCCGGTCCAATCCTGCCAGCTATATCCGATCCAGTCTGATCCTGCATACTAAACTGTCCCATTATACATTGAACAAACCATAGTGAATTTAAGTTTCACTTTCTATTAAATAAATATTATGTTGCATAAACATAAAGAGCTTTTATTATATATGTGCACAATGATTCTAATTAACAAAACTATTGAAGATGCTTTTATATTTATTTATGCTATATGAAATGTCAACTAATAATATTATAATATTTATCATTTGGTAAATAAATTTTGTGGACATTTTGATATGAATAACATTATTGGTTTTTTTTTTTTTTTTTTTTTTTTTTTTTTNTTTTTTTTTTTTTTCCTTTTTTGGTGAAAAATGGTATTGGAATTATAAAGAGTTTACTTCCTAATGCAATCTGGTAATGCCCATACTGCAAGTCCTTGAGAGGGACACCAAAGTATTGAAATTGTTATTTATTTTAGGGTTAAACTATAGTTAAACTCCTAAAGTGTTTATGCCATATTTTTATGTAAAAAATTTATTTATCATAAATAATATTGTCTATAATGAGTAATTTTAGTTCATTATGTATAATATTTTATCCATAATAAATAATATTAATTTATAATGAGTGATAAGTAATATTTTTTTTATAATAAATAATATTTGATCTATAATTTATTATATTTGATCCATAAAGATTAATATATTTCAGGAGTTTTACTATAAAAATTCTCCCATTTTTTCTTACCTAATACAACCAATTATAATCGGTTTTAATTTTTTCTTTCAAATTAATTGTGCCACATGTCTCTCTTTGGCATAGCTACTAACCATGCAATTTTCAAATGAAACCCTTTAAAAATTTTCTTTTGTTTTAAGCAAAAAGTAGATTTGAGATTCCCTAATAAATATATATTATATATTAGACCAGTGTTGGATTCGAATTTGAATAATTATTTTAGAAAAATAGTAAGTTTTGCAGCTGGAAGCAGAAACTTTGAAAAAAAGAAAAAAAGATAGTAGTCTAGAGGTCAGTTGGACCCTTTTGACCAATTAATATGAAATAGGAAAAATAACCAACTTTTAACGTTAGGATTTGCTAAAATACTTCTACAAATCAATTACAAGCCCCAAAGGAGACAATCTACAATTTAAATTTTGGTCCTCAGTTGCTGCCAGGTCATCTGACTTAATATATCTACAAGGGTAATGCATCGCATTCCCTGATCATACTACGATTGTGCCGGAAACTAAAAGCGGGCATAGATCAGTTCGGCTGGATTTTGTAATGAACCAATCTTTTTGGTAGATTTTGAGTGGCCAACCGAACCGAATCGAACTGAGACACTCTCATAATCAAGCTAAAACCAAACCGAAGATAATCGGTCAGTTTCGGTTTTGCCTCAGCCACCGTTACAGATGCAGACTACATATCCACCATCACCACCAACATGAACAAATCGACTCAAAGAAAAGAAAAATATAAGAAAATAAGTAATCAATATCAGGTGAATCAGAGAAGAGAAATTCACCCCAAAAAAAAACTCGGAGGAGAGAAAGAAAGAAAAATAAATAAATAAATAAATAAAGAGAGTGGGAGATAGAGAAGACAAGACAAGACAATGACAAATGTGGAGACAAGTAATGAAGCCGAGAGAGAAAAAATACGATAGATTGAAAGAGAAAGAAAGAAATTTCTGAGTAAAAAAATAAATAAATAAAAAATAAAAGATATATAGATCAAGAGAGAAAGGGGGTGGCTGGAGAGTGGAGAGAGGAGAGAGGAGATAGAAGAGTTAGAGTTTTGTTTTTTTTTTTTTTTTTTAAAGAACGAAGTTATAAAATGGGGGCAATTGAACTTGAGGCATTTTTTTTTTCTTTTATAGGTCATCATAAATAAGAGGGTTTTTTTTTTTTTTTTTTTTAAAACTAGGCCCAAGAGGAATTTTTTTTATTTTTATTTTCTGAAATTAACATTATCTTTTGATGTTGTTTTAATACCGTATTAGGTTAGAGTTTGATTAAATAAGTAAGCGGAAGCTAAATACGTATATCTCAGTCATGATTGTCCAACTATTAAGAGTTAGCACTAAACTTATTTCATAAATTTTTGTAGCATATTTTCTCACTCAAAAAAATTTCAATTTTGATATAAATCACAAGCAATATATAGATTAAGTAACGATCTTTACCATTCTCCTTAAAGAATAGATAGTTACAAACACTTTATCGCCCATAATTTATATAGAAAATAATAATTTTTAACTCTAATTTATATATATTTATTGTCCGTGTTAAACATATTGACTTGTTTAACATATTTTAATAAAATATTATTATTATTATTATTATTATTTTAAATTTTTATTAATTTAATTTGATTCACTGTTTCAATTTAGAGTTAAATATATTAATTTATTAGTGACTTATTTATAATTATGTTAATCTTGTGAACGCTAATAGGTTAAATAGCGAGTTCTTTTTAACTAATGTTATAATGTTATGAATATGTAATAACAATTTACGTTGATTCGGTGAATATACATGGCAAATGGTTTAGGGGTACAAACGTCACTTTCATAAATCCTTTTATTGGAAAACGAAAATGGTACATTTTCAGTTAAATCATTTTATTGAATGGACAATTGGAGTAAGAATCACTCAATCTCCATGGTGGAGAAAAACATAGAATAGCAAAATTCATGAGAGACAAAAAAATTTCATTTGGAAGATAAGTCTCCGTCTCAAACAAAATCTAGTTAGGAGAGGAGTGTTTGTTGATGACACCATGTGCCAACATGGCTGCTGCCATGACGTGCATATTTTCTTTACTTGCCATATTGCAAGAGGTTTTTGGTTCATTTCTCCGTGGAGTATTCGATGGAAGGACCAACTAAACTAAGATATAAATGATTTTTTTATTCAGATTTAGAGTTCATACATCTTTGGGACAGTGACAAAACAGAAGCATGAGCGATTTAATTTTTTATAGTGCAACTATTCTTGGTCAACTTTGGTGGGTTAGAAATGAAGTTTTTCACAAAGAATATCACATTTCCCTGGATGACTCAATCTAGAGTGTAAAAAGAAGATTTGAAAAGTTAAAACAAGCTCTTAAAAAGGTAAACATTCCAGGGGAAAGGAGCATCGATGAAGAAATGACATGTGGCTGGCAACATCCCACGAAGAATGTCATCAAGGTCAATTCTGATGCAGCTATAAGGGGAAAGAATAGTTTTTTTGGCATTGTGGTTAGAAAGGAGGAAGGGGACCTTTTTGAAAATCATGCTTTTAAGACCTACATTTCCGACTCTATGATTGCTGAATTCATGGCTGTGAAGAAAGTTATTTTGGTAAGTTTAGATAATGGATGGAAAAAATATCATTTTTAAATCGGATGCAAAAACAATCATTCATTGCTCGAATGAAATAAGCTCAGAAAAACTTCACTGGTCGATGTAACCGGTGCTAAAGGAAATTCTAAATCTTTGCAATCTTTTTTATTCTATTAGTTTTGTTTAGTGTAATTGATATTTTAACAAGTATCCCCGTGTGTTAGCAAAATGGACAGCTGATCATAAATTTGTAGATTTATTGCGACAGAATATTTTTTCTGCGTTGTTTTTTAATTGCCTAACTCGTGACAAGAGAAGCTATCATCTTCCTAAGGCTCAGGCTGGCTTTGTTGTGGAAAAGTCTTTCTTTCGGTTTCAATGAAACTTTCACTCTTTGCAGCAAAATAAAAAATAAAAAACGTCACTTTCATAAATGGCAAGCCTAGCTAGACAACCTGGTTCTAGTTCTAGTTCTAGTTCTAGTTCTGGTTCTGGTTCTGGTTCTGTTCTGGTTTTGAGTGTAAATGTCAGCAGGGAAATAACTGCTGGACTGCCAACGTTGATAGTTACAATTTATAAACAGAATATCAAAGTTTGAACACTCAGTTCGATGACCATCGGACGGTCTTAAATTAACGTAGCAGTTGGACCTCTGTACTTCATTTATTTATTAATTTTGTTTTTATTTATTTGTGATATTATTTCATCAACATATTCACTTGCTGCCGCAGACGCTATTACAGTCCTTTCTTTTCTTCTCTTTCCGTGACAATTAATTTTACCATTTTTTTTTTGGGGGGATAGAGCCCTTTTGATCTTTCCTTTCCCAGTCTCCTTTTTTATATAATTTTTTGTTTTTTGAACAATTCTTTTACTCTAACCCTCAGTCTCGGATTATCAACTGTATAACACAATTTTAATAGAAATTAATTGGATTAACTATACTTTTGGACCTTTTAATTTTTCTCTTAATTACAAATGAGTACCCTAAATTTTATTTTATTTTTGTTTTATTTTATCAATTTATTTTTACATTTGAATTAAATACAATTTTAATTTTTTTAATTTAAAAAATATCATCAGCCTCATTTTCAAATTTCAAACAATTATTATTTTTCTCTTTTAATATTTAATTCATACTCTTCAAAATAACTCGTTAAAAGCTGGTTTGTTGCATTGTATTGTATTAGATTGTATTGTAAAGTATTAAATTGTATTGTAATATATTATATAATACATCTGATGTGTTTTGTGCAAAATTATATTAAAATATATATACAATATAATATTTGATATACTATAGTATTTTTTTGGACTATTTTATTAAAATTTAAAAATTTTAACTTTTAACTAAAATTTTAATTTTTGAACTTTTATTAAAGCTTTTAAATTTTAACTTTTATAAAGCTTTTAATTTTTAACTTTTAATTTTATTAAAGTTTTTAATTTTTAATATTAAATGTTTTAATACTTGTCATTGGTGAGTTTTAAAAATATTAAAAACAAATTAATAATAAAAATTACTTAGATTGTGGGTTTTACTTTTGCTTTCTTATTTTTAAACTCGGCTAGCAAAAATTACAGACAAAACAATAAAAATTACAAATATAATCTAAAATGACGATATAAAAGAATATATGTTTTCAATACTAACAAATTTACCGTTTGGTTAGCGGAAAATATAAAGCATAAAAAAAATTCAAAAATTTGATAGTAGATATGCCTTAAGAAGAAAAAAAAAATCTGTATAGAAAAATCTACATGTACAAAAAAAAAATGATGAAGTGTATTATTTAATACAAAAAAATTTTGATGTATTAGTTATACATCATATCTTGTATTAAAATGTTAAAATGTATTATATAATACTATACAAAGCTAACATCAAACACAATACTAATTTTAATTAATACATTATATCCAAATAATATTTCCGCCCTAAAACTCATGTAGAGTGCTAAATGTAATTTTTATAATATAAAAGATTAAATTAAAATTAGTATAAATTTCAAAAAGTTCAGATAAAAGATTCTCTAATTTTTTTAATTAGTGCTTTAATTTTTATTTTTATTTCAATTTAGACATCCATTTTCATTTTTTATTTAAGTTGAGATCTTCAATTTTGACATTCTATCTATTAACCTTTATAGTAGGGGAGTTATAATTATACCTAGTTTTTAATATTTTAAATTAAGAATATTTTTGAATTTATAATAAGAAAATTATCTTGAACAAAATTTTCATTAGGTTATTTTTATAATGAAAAAAAAAAAACTGAAATTGAAAATCTCAAGTGAAGTGGAGCCTAATTAAAATGAAAATACAAATAAAAGCCTTCTATTAAAAAATTAATTTTTAAAACACTCAATTAAAATTGAGGACAAAATAAAAAAGGCCAAAAGTATAATTAATCCAAATTAATTAAAACAAAAAACCGTCGATTCTTTTTGTTTAGGTGATAATATTTGTTTATTTTGTTTTTTGGGATCCTAACTTTATTCTATGCAAAGGAAGTTCAGTAACAATCCCAATAAAAATAACAAGGTTATAAATTAATTTCTTTTAAATAAATGTCTGTTATTATAGAGATAAATAAAAAAAAATTATTTTAAAGCAAAACAACTAGAATTAGAGTGAAAGCTTTATGGAAATCCTTTATCACACACAATCCAATGCAAGCTTGGAGAATGTGCAATGGTGGTAAGGAATAAACAGAAGCAATTTTTGGAGGGTGTGTTTGGGAATAGTACAATAATATTAAAAAAGCACAATAGTACGTAGTATCAGACTGAAACTCCGTTCCGTCATAAAAATAATTTTGGATTTTCGAACTTTTTATTAAATATTTTATTTTATTAATGACGATCTCATTTCAACGTCCTCTTCCTTCTTTAAACAGTAAAGGTCTGAAGTTCTAAAGAAATGATTGTCAGAACCAAAACGCCTTATGAAAAAAAACTCAAGTGTTCCATGATGAATTTTATTTTTTTATTTTTTTAATCTTCAACCAACGCATACATGCATAGAAACCATCTAATTCATGCACAAAAGTGCCTAGTATTTTGCATGACATATTATGGCAACAAAAACCTCTTTAGACAATAAGCTCAAATTTGTAGTTACTTTTCTGAGATTTTTCTTACCAGTATACACTTGGGAGTCTACTATCATTTACATGCACAACTTGTAAGCACCATCCTCATACTTTTATACAATAAATGAGCTAACTGCAAAGTGGTATTTTCACAGAAGCCAAAAACAATTTTAATCTATAAGGAAAAGCAAAATCGTCTTAGCTCAACAAATATTCTAGAGTCAATTGGATAAAAATGTCCGCAAGGAATTGCAATAAATACAGGTGGTTTCAAGCACAGAAAATGTAGAAAAACGTCCATCAAACACCAAGGATGTCGAAAATCCAATCCAAACATGGCAAATCGGGTTTAATACCATGCACTAAATTTATTAACTAAATTTTTGACATATGATAATATGTCAAATTATTAATGGTTATTTAATAATGCTCTAAAATTATGAAAATAAATCCAATAAAATAATAACAAAATCAAAAATTTAATTAATAAATTTAGAAACATTTTAAATTACTCTTAATAAATTATACAAAAAGCCAAGGTGAGAATCAAGCAACACAATGTTGGCAACGAACCCATAAAATCAAGGCATTCATTCGCATTTGGAAACACATCTTAGACGCCATGTCGAACACAGTTTTGATTTGGTTTTTTTGACATTGTACAAGTTTTTTTTTTTCTTATCATATAACTTTACACAAGAATTAATACCAATCATATATGCTTTATAAGGCATTTTTTTAAAGATCATATACAATGGGAAAGATGGGGACATACCTTTTACACCATAATACAGATTCAATTTTCACCAACTCTTGTTTTCAAACTTGGAATCTGGCAGTGAAATTTGATAAAATGAAAAAAGAGCATCTAATTTCAACTTTGTTAGTGTTATATATATCCCAAATCCAATCATTTCCAGACAGGCTAACTGAAACATCTTTCACCCAACAAAATCATGCAAGAGTTGTCCTCCAATGACATCTCTACCAAAATGCCGATTTTGTGCTTCAAATCCAGCCATTACATATCCATCGCTGTTTCCCTCGACACCAAGACCGAAACGTTGAGCTGCATTTATGGGGAACGGCTCTGATAAACCAATTACATTATTTTGGTGAAGGCCCAGTGTAAGAGAAACACCGCTGCTCCCACCTCCCATGCTCATGCCAACACCCACTTGTAGATGACTCGGCAAGTTGCTATAAGATAAGTTCATTTGCACATCATTATTACCCACAGGTATATCAGGCATCTCATTTCTCGTTCGTTTGGCTGCACTATCTTGACCCCTATGGGAGGAAGCAGATGGGTTTTCAGATGATAGAGAGTTCGCTGAAGTTATTTGATCGTTTGGCCTGTTCACGTTTCGATCCTCTCTTTGTGAAGATTTTTGTGCTTGCCGTGTTTCCAGCATATGTATTTCTTCCACCATTGGCTTCCAAAGCCTTACTCTCGCGTTGATAAACCAATTTGAGACCTGATTCAAAACCCATATCAAGATTGATTGAGCACTAGCCCTCACTGCAATAGCAACAATATCATACTTTAAAACTGAAAAATAGTGTTTGTATTCAAAGAAAATGGCAGACCTGGCTTCGGGATAGTCCAGTTTGTTTAGCCAACATCAATTTGTCCGTATCAGTAGGATAACTGAAACATAAAACAGCATAGGAAATAGTAAACAATGGAAGTTTTAAGTACATCAGCAATAGAAAGCTCTATTTGTTCAGGTTAATATGATCGATACGTATTATATGCTAACATGCATAGTAAGATATTGAATGTCTAATTGCTTACGGGTGTAGGAAGTGTTCGAATAACCATGCTCTAAGAACAGTGACAGCGCGCTCAGGAAGCCCCCTTTGGGGTCGCCATACAGGTTGATGCTCCAGGAATCCTGAGCTGTGAATTGGTCCCTGACCATACAAGCCTTTATTGCTGTTCCGAAACATTGGAGCTTCATCTTTCCTATGACTTACATGAGTGCTGTCCTTGTTGTTGAACTGAAGCTGGTCCGTGATTGCATTCTTCAAGCACCTAAAATGTCTAGTCATGGCTTTTATCGCCAAGTTTGCATATGGAGCCGCATTGCCAAGTCCCGCGACATACTCAAATGATGTTACAACTGCATGCATCTGTTGATAATATTGCTTGTACCTCCTGTATACCTAGTGCATGCAGGGAAAGTAGTTAGAATCACCCACAAATGGGACTTTAGGTATTAATATATCTTCAAAAAAATTGAATTTCACCTAATAACTTTCTTTAGTTAATACCTTATTAAATTTAAATCACAAAACTTAAAAGAAATAATGTTAGAAGGTGGTAAATAGCTTCAGATGTGAAAATCCTCCAATAAATAATCAACTGATCAATGCATTTCAAATTATTGGCACGACCAGTGCACTTGTTAATACATCCAAGCAATACACAAGTAAAAAAAATCATATTAAATTAATTAAAGAAAATTATTAGAGACCACAAATTCGGTGGTAACCCACCACATATATATATATATATATATATATAAGTTTGTAATCAAGGACCTAGAAGTTTCAAATCCATTCATTGAACCATATTGAATAACAAGTCCATCTTTCATTAGAAATTAGAAATTTCAAAGTTATTGCCTTTAAGATTCATTGAAACCCTTATAACTTCTGACTCAATGAACATTAAATTTATATCAGATTTAATTAAATCCGTACAAGGACATTATAAAATAACCATAATGAAAACAATGAACACTAGATGTTTGTCAAGCACATTAGAGAAAATATTCATATATTTGTTGGGTAGACACTGCTTATGCCCTTGTCAAATACAATATGTTCTTAGGCTCATGAAGCTTAAATTATTGTATTTAATTGCAAAATTTATCAGTCTAATGGCGCACCCTATCAATCATTTTGTGTCTCATCCTTGACCTTTTGAATTAGATTTGTTGATCTGATAAACTTTTCCATTGGCTTAAATTACAGGTTTCAAAAACTAGTTTAAGGTAAGTTTTGAAAGAAATTACTTACATAACCAATCAAGTAATAGAATAAAACTGAAGTGAATAAGGAATTATATATATTGACTTTATTCGAAATTGAAGTTTTGCAAAATATTATCTTTTACTTGCATTCAAAATGAAATACTGTTTACGTACAATATTCTAAGAGCTCAGCCAAAACAAGCACCGCATTAGTTATGACTTTCCCAATATCATCTATCAGCAATATAGTCTGTCCTTTAAAAATTAATTTACAAAGGGCTAATCACACAGGAGGAGATTGACGCATAAAGTACCAAATTCTTCTATTTTTAGTGGAGGGAATTTTTTTGTAAACATGGGTATGAAAATGTCAAGTATGATAAATGATATATATATATATACATATATACGTATATATATGTATACAAGAACACTATAAAACTTAAACAAATGCATGTCAAGCAGTCCAGAAATATCATTGTAATGCATGACGGTAAAATTTCCTATCAATTTTGACCTAATACATTTTGTAGAAATATTTGAAGAAAAATATAAAATTTGGGAAGGTGGCCAAGTCAAAAGAAGCTGGCGGTTATATGCTCATTTAGAACATGCATCAAAAATGTTTTCGTCTTATAGTCTTCTCCATAATATTTATAATCCCCTCACTATAGCTATGAATGCACATGATAAATGTCCAGAAGCTGTTTGATAGTTTAAATTTTTCCTATATGAGAAGTGGCACATGGCATTATTGAAAGTATTTACAATGTATCAATCCTATGTGAATATAACAAAATTATTAGATTCTTTTTCAGTTTCTCCACTTTCTTGGGGTATGAGAAGAATGGGGCTACCAAAAGTTGAAAAGACTGCACCGTGCACACATATCATACTACGACAATTATTTATAGAACTTGGCACCATTCGGTATAAAAGGACGATTTATTCAGTACATACTATCATAATTGCAAGATTGGTTTTGTACAAAAAATACTTAAATATCAGGAGACTAATGATCCATTATGCTCACAGCTATATATCATGCTACAAATCCTAAATAAGACATCAGCATCGGCAACGAAAAGGAGCGAAACCGAATTTGCACAGAAAGGAATTACGGTCGTTTCAAACCAAATAATTTGCTTAGTTGTAGCTCAACAAAAAATATAATTTGCGGAATTAGTAGAGCCAAACTCAACCTCAGCCGAGACACCTCCCATCAAAAAAGCAAAACTCTTTGCCATGTACTCAAACGGGGCTTCTTTAGATTTGGAATACCATTATGCTCTCCATACTTTAAGTGAATTATAAATATTTTCAAATGGATTCCCTCCATCACTTTATGCCCGGAACTTGGTGACATCGCCACCTATTAGAACTCATTCTATGGTTGTCAGGCACTTTATAACGCCAGTCTCGGTGCATATATTCCCTCATCAACTTTTTCCAAAAATACGATTTTGCAATCACCAAAGCCATCTATCCCTTTAAAACAAAGAATCTAATGCACAAAGAAATGCAGCCGAGGAAGCCTATAAATTAATTAACAAATTAAGAACCCCTTTTTAATTTATTCATGCAAAGCATCATAATCTGCATGTTGGTTTCAACCAATAGATTAAGCCTATACTTTAATGGACAACGTACTTTACATGGTTAAGAATATATAAATATATTTAACTAATAGACATTGATTATTGCTTAACCGATATACACAAGACCTTTGTACAGTGTACACCAAAACACATGGGATTCATACAGACCCATCTCCAAGGAAGATCTAGATGACAAAATCACATCGAACAACGACAAAGTTTAATTTTTTTTATTAAAAAAAAAATCAACTAAAGAACAATCAAACACTATTCAAAAAAACGAACACATCAAATATGACCATACTTGTTAAAAAGAAAAAAAAAAAAAAGCAAATTCGAAAAACATACCTCATCGAGCATCGAAATTAGCCTAGACTTCTTTCTCCGACACTCTCCTCCGTCTGCGGCAACAGTAACAGGATCATCATCGTCGTCGTCGTGAGCATCATCAGCAATTCCACCTGCGCACAAAGTCTCCAATGGAGGATCCATCAGGGAAGAGTCGGCTGCGAGTTTCTCAGCGTAAACTCCACGACCACCCAAGTCGCAGAACTCCTCCAGCAACTGCTGAGCTGGCTTCAAGAATCGGGATCCCTTCAGAATCGAAGCGTAACCGGTAAAAGGACCCGGAGGTACCGAACTCCTCGACCCGACCGTACCGCCATTCGAACCCGACCCGACAATTCCTTGGCTGTTATAAATGGCCGGCCCGAACCTCTGAAGGTTGAGCTCGAGAGGAATATTGACGTTGCCGCTGTTCGCCGGGTGAGAAGAGAGGGATAGAGACAGCGGTTCGGGTTTGAAAACCACGACTTGGTCGTGAGCACCGCCGCCGGCATTATAGCCGCGGTGGTCAAAATCTTGGAGACTCTGCGGTGTATAAAGAAATGGGTGGCTGTGAATATCCTGGATAGAGTTTGGATTTAAAGGCAAAGAAAGTTGGGGATCCAAATAAGGGTTTCGAAAATTCGAAGAGGAGGAATTATTGGAAGAAGAACCGCCGGTGTGAACGAAACCCATCAAATTCGAACCTTCTTCTTTCACAATACAACCTCCTCCTGGGTTTACTTTGCAAGACTCGCCGGCGCTGGCGCAGGCTAGCAAATCGGAAGACGAGGAGATGAGGGAGGTGGGATCGTAGAGAGCGAGTAAACCTGCGCACCCGTGTAAGTTAGCAGCAGGTGGCTGTGGTTCGACTACACAACCTCCTGGGTGAGTAGCGGTGGTTTGAGCTGCTAAGACTCTGAGCTTATCCCTTCTGCTTTGCTGGGGGACATGGTAGGGCTCAAAACCCTCCGCCATAACCGCAAAAAAAATATAAAGGACTAAAACTTTCAAAGTTTAGAGAGAGAGAGAGAGAGAGTTTGTGTGTGTGTGTGTGTGTGTTTTTTTTATGATAAATTAGGCGAGAGAGAGAGAGACAGAGACAGAGACAGAGAACAGTGAACTAGATGGGTTTTGGTGATCATGAAAGGTTATCATGATCTTCTTACTGAGCTGCAAGTATGGCAGAAACTGGCGTAGGTTAGCAGAGATACGTGAATTGATTGAGAATTGGGTATGGGGTGCTCACTTCACGCATCCTCACACACACACAAAAACACTCACTCACTCATCCACACACAGATTTCATTTCACACACACAAACAAAATCTTTTTTCTTTTTTTTCTTTTTTTTTTCTTCCTCTTTCTCTCTCCTATTCTCTCTTTCTCTCTCTGCGTTTAAGTTTTCATTGACAGGCTCTCTGGTTGAGCAGCATAGGGTTTCGAGAAACCGGACGACGACCGGCTATTTCCGGTAATAATTGAAACTACCTGTGGTGGCAGATATTTCTGACAGTTTTTTTTTTTTTTTTGGCGTTTGTCGTTTTACGCTGTTGGTGGGGCAAGTCAGCAAGCAAGGGTTTTAATGGAAATTGAAATTATTTTATTAACATTTTATTGCTACAAAAGCTTTATTTTGATTATTTTGTTTTTAATTATTATTTAAAAGTTTTTATTTTATTTTATTTTTAAAAAGAATAAAAAGTTATATGAGGTTTTGTGGGTTTGATGACGCACGTGAGAACGAGGCAAACAGAGCGATGAATGAAAGGCTGAGTTTGCCCTTCTCAACACTCATCCGCCAAAATCACTTTTCTTTCTTTTATTTTTTTCCTTTTTGCTTCTCGTTTTACGAGGTTTCCTCGTTTATTATTTTTTAAATCTTATAATTTCCTTTTAAAATATACATTAACCTTTCTCTTTTTTTTTTCTTTTTTTTTTGGACTGTATTACTTTAGAAAACAGCATTGCAAACTACCAACTTATTATCACTTGGTAATAACAATTTTTATTTTTTTACATAATATATATCAATAAAATAATGACATAATTGGGATGGTTGTAACATATTTTGGCTGGTTTATAACGGTTTAGAAATGCCAACATAGTACGGATGTTTTATTTTTCATTTGTTTTTTCAAATGTCTTATTATTTATTTATATCTCATAGATTAGGATTTTAATTTATTTTTACTTGACACAATAAAATTGTTATTATTATTCCGACTGTACGTGGGGCTACTCGTATATAAATGTAATCAATTTTTAAAATTTATCTAAAAAAATAAAAAATAATTAAAACACTAAAGCATATTTAATTATTATATTTTCTATAAAAAAATAATTTTTTAAAATTTAATAGTCACAAATGCTATTATAATTAAAATAATAAAAAAATTACAAAACATTCTAGGAAAAAAAACAAAAATTTTCTTATTATAAAATTCAATTAAGCTTCGTAGCAAATCTCATGTATATAAATATATTCACGTTTGTAATGAATGAGAAATATCTTTATAAAACCGACAGATGAAAGTGTAAAACTATATATAATATAATGAATGTATTATTATTTTTTTTATCTAAGAACATTAAACATACTGACAAAGTAGAAAAGCAGCGAGATATATAAAGAAACATACAATGATAAATCATATCCATATTTGAATCTTATTCATTTATGTATTGCCAAAAAAAAAAATCTTGTTCATTTATGAACTCTTTTTATGTATCACATCTAAGAGATACTGTCGAAAAGAGACCAAAACCCTATTAAATAATATAAAGAAGCAATTAAATAATTAAGACATTTTAAGACTTATTTAAAATTTAAAGAATCAATTAAATAATTAAGTTATTGGATTTTGGTTCCAGTCCCAAATAAAAAAATTAAGGTTTGCATTAAAAAATAAAAAGTGCTAAATGGCCTTTGTAAAATCCCACACCAAATTATATTTAATGGGACCAATATTATATATTCAATCTCTCCAATGGTCCCCATTGAACAAAACCTGATGTTTTTTTATGTAGGTTTGCTGCTTTTATATATAATTATTTTTAATAAATATTTTATTTTTCCTGATGGGGTATGGATGTTTTTTCCCCAATTGCTTGGCGTGGCACTTTTAAATTTTAAATTTGCTTTCTAGAAAAAAAGCAGGGTTAATTCCTTTACCACTTACTTTGAGATTTAGGCAATTGATCAAAAGTTTTTTTTTTATTAAAACAAATCTATATTACGTACTGGATTTAAAGAGAAAGCAAAAGTGTTAATAGGGATTGTGAAGTGATTAAAGTTTTAGTTTTTATGCATGTGAATGTGATTATGATTACACGTAAACCACCTTATTACGCTGGTGCCTTTCAAAATGTCCAATCGACAAGAGCGCCAACTCAAATCATCATCGTCTTCTTCCAAATTCAATTCAGTTTTTTTCTTCTTCTTTTTTTTTTTTTTTTTTTTTTGTTTTTTGGTTTTTTTTTTTCCTTTTTATGGAGGCTTTTTTCTTTTGTTATTTTGGAACCTCAAGCTCCAATTCCATTGACCTTCATTTTAGTACTCATTTAATTGAGTAGTAACTAATTTGGTCCATTCTCATTGGCTGCAACCCATTATTATATTTATTTTGCAATTATTATTATTATTATTTTTAGGGGAGCAGTTTTTTTTTTTTTGGTGAAAATTATTTAGGGGAGCAGTTAGATTTGGATGAGAAGAAAATAAATATAAAAATTGACTGACATATTTATTTAATTATAAAAATTATTTATTTTTCTTAATTAACTTCCCACTGCTGCTGAGTTTTGCCAACCGTTGGGTCCAATTTTCATCAAAAAGAAGAAAAATTGTTGGGTCCAATAATTAATCCGTACGAATATACATCCAGAATTACAAAACATTAGATTCTTAATGCATTATTTCATTAGTAACCGAATAAATAGAATATCTATGATGCTATTTTTTATTTTAAAAAAATAGAGTAAATTTTTTTTTTATCAATTCTAATAGTAATTTTTATAATCACTATTTATTTTATATTTTTTAATAAATAATTATGATTCATATTTTTAATTTATATCATTTTAAATCAATATTAAAAAATTAAATATATAATTATAATTAATATTTTTAATTATAAATATGTATAGAAAATTGTAAAATAATAAATAAAGTTTTATATAAAAAGTGAATTTGATTATCTATATTTAGAAAGCTAAATTTTATTTTTTTATTTTATTTTTTATTTTGAAAAATTTACTGGTGCTATGAAAAAATATATAGTTCTTTAAAATAAAGAATATTAAACTTTTAAAGAGTTTATTGAAAATATTCTAACAAAATATTGGTTTTATTAAAAAACAAAAAAAAAAAGTATTTGGTTTACCGAATGAGAGTTATAACTTAGCGGTAGAAAGTCAATTCAACATTTTATACAGGCATGTTTTAAAATTTAAATTTAAATTTTGACGTGCATGTCTTTTGCATTAAATAATTTTGTATTATTATGTTGCATGGCGCAAAGTTTATATCTTGATACTTAATTATGATATTACTAGGAAGAATAATTTTTATTCACAAGAAAAATGGATATTTACATCGGAGATATTTAAACTATTTTGAATGTGACAAATGGGTATTTAAATTTTTTTTTTTTTGCAAATTAGTATCCAAACTGTACAAAGTGTGGCACCGTTAATACCTATGCCCGAATCCGTCCAAATTCCTCTATTATCAGCACATAAAGATCGTATGCAATGGGTAAATTTTGTAATTTTACAATCCAAACACCTCCAAATCTTCAAGTTTTTTCAATTTTCTATCAAAATTCTTCCAATCTCTGTCAAATATTAATTAGAAGTTTAAAATCTCAGCCTATAGGCACTGGATGTGAAACCCAAAAGGCAAATGATAGAAGATTGCAAGATTAATTGGCAAAATGCTCATAAAATGGCACAAAAAGGATCTCAAACCCGTGTATTATATATTTTGAATTGGGTATGTAATTTCAGTGGATATTGCACCAAATTGATCCGTGAGCTTCATCGGGAATGGAAAAACAAAATTAACGAGATAATTTTTACCGAAAATGGTGGCCAGAATCATCATATTCCGATGGGTCAAACATACGGGTTGCGCGTCCCAGTATAGTCAAACGGGTCGACCCGCGAACTGCCCCAAAGTTGGAGACGACCTGAAACAGCACCGTTTTGATTAGTATAAATTTTTTTTTTATCAAAACAATAAAACGGCACTGTTTCGAGTTGTCCCCGATCTTGAGACGAGTTCGCGGATAGACTCGTTTGACTATACCGAATCACACGACCCGGATGTTTGATCCGTCGGAATCTGATGATTTCAGCCACCATTTTCGGTAAAAATTATCCCATTAGCTTTGTCTTTTTATTCCCGATGAAGCCCATGGATCAATATCCACTGAAATTACATACTCAACTCAAAATACACAATACACGGGTTTGAGATCCATTTTGTATCATTTATGAGCATTTTGCCAATTAATCATGCAATATTCTATCCTTTGCCTTTTGGATTTCACATCCAGTGCCTATAGGCTGAGATTTTAAACTTCTAATTGATATTTGACAGAGATTTGAAGAATTTTGATGAAAAATTGAAGAAACTTGAAGATTTAAAGGTGTTTAGAGGGTAAAATTACAAAATTTACCCCTGTACATGATCTTCATGTGCTGATAGTGGAGGAATTTGGTCAGATTCAGGCATCGGTATTAACGGTGCCATGCTTTGTACAGTTTGGATACTAATTTACGAAAAAAAAAATTTAAGTACCTACTTATCACACTCGATATAGTTTACGCAAACAAGTATTTAGTTTAGAACTTAGCTACCTAATTATAATAATTAAAAGAAAAACTCTAAACATAGTATTGTATTTTTCTCACCAAAAAAAAATTAATATTATATATGTAATTGCTGATCATCATTCAATTATACGAAAAAGTTAAAATGGTTTTGCAAATTGACTTAAGAGAAGGATAAAAAAAAAGTTTGTTCTCTTGGAGAAAATTTAATCATTTGTTTAAGTAGAGCACCTGATTATTTGCTTATTAATTATGATAATTTTAAATCATGATCTATTCCTTTCGACATAAACAATGAATAATGAAAGAGGAAGATTGGTAACAAATGATCTCATCTGATCACTTCATTTGCCCATAAATTCTATACCATAAATTCATAATGCATGGGTCCATATAATTATATTGAATAATTATTTTTCTAGTGTCTCGCAATCTTAATAAAGCAAATAATTTATTCGGATATCATTTAGTACTTGAACCTAGTTATAAAATAATATGGTCTAAACTGTTTTTTTGGTAATAACTATATATGGTCTAAATTGTTTCGTGTTACTGTTAAGTAGGCTGACATCGACCCTATTACCTCATAGTCATGACACAATATACTACCATGACCATCTTCTGAGGCAGAAAGCATGTTCCACTACTTTATGAATGTTCATCAAAATGCCTCTGTATGTGTAATAATAGTTCACCAAAAAAAGAAAAGTTTAAATACTAGCATAGCGCTGCTCTTCTTCTGTTCTACTCGCTACGTAACTACTCGATTTATATAATAATGTCAATATTCCTACAGCATCTTTGGCTTTATATATTATAACAAAAATATCAGAATATATATATATATTGGTTTCCGACCGTTTATTTCCCTCAATTTCCACCGGGTTGTTGGTGGGTGGAAACTGGCCGGAATGGATTAATGAGTGGGTCAAGCTCCAATTCAACTTTTTTTTTTTAAATTATACTAAAACAAATATTATCTATAAATTAATGTAATAATATTTCTTGTAAATATGTTATACATTATTGAAATAATATTATTAAAATTTATAATAAAATAATAAATAAATAAAATATAATTTGTAAATATATAAATAAATTAGTCAGCCAGATTGATCAATTAAAAAAGTATGTGGTATACAATTCTCTCCATCATTTCTAATCTAGCATGTAGGCACACCTAATCAACAAAAATAAAAATAAAATATTTTGAAACTTTTTTGTTTATGTCTTTCAGCTTTAGCTTTTAAAAAATAGTATGTAAAAGCTTTTTCTTTAAAAGCTATAAATTCTAGCAGCTCAAAATTTCCACCAACACAGTAGACAAACTAATTAAGTTAATTTGAAAAGCCTACGACTGTTACAATTAAAGCTTGTGATTAACAGATTTCTTTGCTCCAGGACATGAATCCAACAAGTTGGTATATACATGGTTTATAATTGCAAAAAAGAAAAAGATAATTATTTATGTAAAGACCAATATGACAAAAGCTTAATTATTTGCGCAAATAATTAAACAGTTAAGTGAACAAAAATATTAAGATATTGTATAATCATTTAATGTCAGACTTATTTTCGAAGCATACAAATCAATCAATAGGATTTACAAACAGTTTTTTTAAGATGAGTGAAATGACTACGTTCTTTTAGAGATACATAGTATTTATTTATTTCATCAAAAGGGATATTCAAAAGAATGTTATTCGTCCAAATTGAACAGGCAATTTTAATTTTGAAGCTATTACACAGTATCAAACTATTAAGCAACTTTTTTCACTTGCAATAACTATGAATTTCACACTTTCACACTTTCAACCAAATGTATTTTTCGAAGCATACAAATCAATCAATATGATTTTATAACATTTGTTTTTTAAGATGAGTGAAATGACTACGTTCACCTAGAGATATATAATATTTAATTTGAATTTTAATAATTTTAAAATTAAATTTGTTATAGAAGTGTACAATTAATTTATACAAATTAAAATTTTATAATTTGAAAAAAATTATAAATTTGTATAATTTAGTTAAAATTGACAGATTCTGTCAACTAACATGTCACGTATATAATACATAACTTTCAAAATTAGTTTTTTATTTTATTTTTTATTATACTAAAAATTAAAAAACATTGAAGGAAAATTTAAAATTCATTTATGATTTTTTTTAATATTTTTTAATTTTTGATAAAATTAAAAATAAAAAAATTAATTTTATAAGTAACTTGTTATGCACGTTACTTATAAGTTAAAAAAATATGTCAATTTTAATTTAATTAAACAAATGTACAATTTCTTTAAAATTATAAAGTATGAATTGCACAGATTAATTGTAAAAATTTATATGTGAACAAATTTAATTTTAAAATTTACTAAAATGTATTTAAACCTTTAATTTATTTTATCAAAAAGAATATTCAAAATAATGTTATCCGTCCAAATTGAACAAAAAATTTTAATTTTGAAACAATTACATAATATCAAACTATTAAGCAACTTTTATTTTCTCATGCAATAACAATGAATTTAAATATCACACTCGAATAAAAAGACAAAAGAAAAATACCCTAAATTTTTTTAAAAAGAAACAACGTGCCATTGTGCTTTCTCACAATAAGATTTCAAAACTTGACTTTTTTTTAGTAAATAGAACTGCTATCAAGAACAAAAAGTCCATAAAAAGGATTATAGAGGATAGCATTCTCAAATATCAGTGACATAAATATCACTCAACTCTTTCGGGAAGCTTCATAAATTAAAATAAGAAAACATTACATTTTTATCACCATTTAAAGCCTTCTTTGCCACAAAATCAGCAAAAAAATTAGTGGATCTCTCATTCCAACATAGATTCCATCCTTTATCAAAAAGAGTCTTGCAGATTAGCATAACTGCTTTTCTAGTAAACCAACTTAAGGGGATCTTAGACGAATTGATTTCATTCACTACTCCCTTAGCATTTGAAGAGAAGCTGAAGTTCCTCCACTGCATTTTGCCTGCAATACAAGTAGCCCACTCTAAAGCCTTCACCTTTGCCTCATAAGCCGAAGACAGACAGAGGAGCTTTGTCCTTACCACAATATGTAAGCCGTCATCGTCACAAATAACAACAGCCAGCGCCGCTTTGCCATCCTTGAAGGTCGCATCACAATTTATTTTCCTAATCCCAGTTGCCGAAGCTTTCCACCAGGCCACATGACGAAGAAACTCAAAATAAAATTTGTACTACAACACCCTCGAAAACTCTTGCACACATTTGTCAACCCAACTCATTTTCTCCAAGATAAACTGATGCCCTCCAAACAACCTTTCATTATGATAGTTCCAGAAGCAGTAGTATAAAGAAGCTAAGAAGACCGAACACTCGGCTTTGTTAGTCTCCCCCTTACACATCCATTAAGGGGGATTAATGCAATACTCCATTAGCTCTGTGATATTTGCAGCCAGCCATAAATCAGTCTTCCCACCTCTGCTACAGCCAAAGGCAAACGCCCTCACTCCATTGCACTTTTTAAAAAAGGTGAAACTGGGTTTCATCACTTTCTCCACAAACATAACAAAAGTTGACAATCCTTTTAAACCTTTTACTCGTAACTTTCTTGGTTGGCAAAACATCTGAGAGAACCCTCTAAAGAAATAATTTCAGTCTCTCGTGGAGCTTGGATTTCCACAAAGACTTCCATATCATTTGGTCCTGGGATATGCTATTGTTAATAGTGTAGCAGCTGCTTACTCAATGCACACTTCCTTAATTAATATTGTATTCCATCATGAATTATCTTCCAACCGAAGGTCCACCACTTTACTCCATTGGCCAACATCAACACCTTCCTTGATGGTAGGGATTTTACCTTCAAGGTTAGGAATCCAAGGATCCTTCTATGGATTCACCTTTAGACCATTGTCAATTTTAAAACAAGCCCCTTTCATTGAAAACTTTCTAGAGCTAAGGATTCTTTGCCAACCCGGGAAATTCCCTTCGGCCTTGCCCATCTGCACCATAAACTGCTATCTTTTCCAGCATTTTTCCATCATAACTTAGCTAACAAAGCCGAGTTAATGTCTTTAAAAAGCTTGAACCCGAGCCCTCTTTTAGACTTGGGTTGACATATGTCTTTCCAAGTTTTTAAAGATTTCAAAATTTGACTTGCATGCTTAAAACAATGCAAATTTATTAACTTAATATTTAACAAAGTAACAAAAATTGAATTAATATTATTTATAATAAAATGATATTAATAATATTATTAAAATTATTATGAAAAAAATAAATTTTTAACTAAAATAATATTATTTTGTTTACAAATTTTATTATTTAGTACATGCTATACTGTACAAAATCCGATCGATGGAGGAAAAGTAGAGAGAGGAGGGTAAAGTCTAAAGTGAGATCGTCATACCAACGTTGACTGGTTTAATAAAAACCCAAAATCTTTTGGTTCAGATTTTGGAAAAAAGAAAAAAACAGAAGAATCGCCCGGGTTTTCCGTTAGCCCGACGGAACGGAGTTTTAGGTCTCACGGACTCACAGCTGCCTTTACTTTACTTTCATCAATTATAGACTCCGTACCACTGTCACTGTGACTACTACTACTCTCTCCAAAAGTTGCTAAGTTTTTGTTTCTTCTTTGCCTGATTTCACATGCTCCAACCTTCATCGGGTAAATCGCTCACCATTATTTCTTTCTCTATTTTTTATATATATATATATTCCACTTCTTATTTTTCATAATTTTTTTCTTTCTAATATTTTCAACTAAATAAGTGTATTTTTTTGGTAAAAAAAACAGTTGGAAAAATTGAGGTTGGCCAGGCATGGTCTAGTTTTTAGTTTTGCAGGTACAATCAGAACTATTAGCTTTTTATATTGCTTTAAAAAAAATATAACATGAAAATTGAAAAAAACACAAAGTGAATAGAATAAATTTTGTATCCATTTGTTAATTTCTATATATTTATAAAAACATAAACCCTTTATTAATTTTTATTGGGATTGTTACCCATTTGTTTTTTTGTTTTTGTTTTTTTGGTACTCCCCTTGGTCGACAAAACAGAGGATCCCAACACAGACAAGCAAATATTAATTTAATTTTAGTAAAACTAATTAAATTTATCAAATAAAAAATGTTTAATATAATTTTGTATATTAAAAAAATGGAAATGAAATGGGAAAATAATCACGGGAAAGGAAGCTTGGGAGTTGGAAAAAGAAAAGACTGTAATGGCGTCAGCAAATGCGTGAAGTGAAGGGATGTAGAAGAAGAAGAAGTGTAGTTGTGTCAAGTGTCAAGGGCCTTTACTCAATTAATTAATAAAGCAGTTTCTGATCAAAATTGTACATTTTTTTGTTTTTCTTATAACGTTAATTTAAGACCGTCCGATTTTCCTCGAACTTGGTATTCAAACTTTGATATCTTGTAGCTATCAACCATGGCGGCCCTGTACTCTCTGCACCGCATTAACACCTACCTACACCTTGCAACTCCCAGATGCTTACCTATTTTTACATTATTTATTTATATTATATTGCTCGGCTTTTCATTTATTTTTAAAATACATAGAGAATATTTCTTTTGTTCTCTTTATATTTGGAGTAATTATAATTTTAAAAGTTAGTAGGTACAACTACCATTTTTTAAGGATGTGAATTATAAATTCGCAGGCTAGGCTGTGAATGAACAATAAATCAATAATAAAAAAAAAATTATGAATTTTTGAAATTTAAAAGAAAATTAGTGATATTTTTTATGTCAAAAAATTAAATTTTATTTAAGTTAATTTTAATCGAGTTTAATGAAATTATTCATATATTACGCCATATGAATATTGATGCTTTTCACAGTGAGTCAATATTGCCATGTATATATTAATTAAAATATTAACTATGATGGTGAAATTATACATGGATCCTATTTGAGATTACCTTTTTGTTTTTTTTGGTAAATCTATTTGAGATTACCTTGCCTCGCACATGTAAGCTCATCTATTTTGGTTAGTTTATACTTTTTAAACGAGACAAAACAAATTGTATCAATTATAAATTGATTGTATTTATACTATTTTTGATTTTTTAAAATTATAAAGCTATATAAGAAATTCTTTTTTTTAAATACAGTTTGTTAACAAATTATACATTAGTATTGGTCCCCTAATGTTTCATTAGTAATGATAAAATGGTTGAACTTTAACAAATTCTCTTAAATTTCCAAAATATCACTTGGATAAAATAGATACTATTAATATCCATCGTAATCAATTTTTTGGTCATCAAGAATTTTTCATTAGCAGTTACGGGTGAATTGTTTCCTTTACCTTCATTTGGAGCACCTGATATTCCATAGTTTTGCACCTTATGATAATCCACATTTCATGTATTTTAGTCATTCACATTTCATATATTTTTAGTCATTCAATCATTCGAACTTTATGGTTCGGATACCATCAAATAGTATAGCTCAGCCATGGTTAAGTCATGCATGAGGTTCAATCACTTTTGAAATAAAAATAAAAATGTACAAACATGCTTTTTTTTTGCTTGTAATAAAAAAAAGAAAAAAATATACAAACTTTATTAGTACAGCTTTAAATTAAGGTCCTCTCATTTAAACCATAACATAAAATTTGCATTCACCGAATAAAATAAAATAAAAACAAACAAAGATGAAAACGAAAGATTAAGTATTTTTTTGTTCATAATGGTTAATTTTTTTTTAACGAGATAAAATACATTTTGTGTAATTTTGTTATTAAAAATCATTTAAAAATCACTAAATAAATAATTTTTGGATCCCAAACTGGTTCTAATTGTGGGTTTGAGCACGATACACTTGATCAAAGTCAAAGCTAAATTCTATAATCTTGATTCTTCGTCCAACAGAAAAAAAAAAAAGAAAAAAAGAAAAAGAAAAAAAAGGGTCCAGTTCTATAAATGATAGACAAAATTACATGATAGGACTAGTAGATTAGTAGTTAGTGAAGAAATTCAATATTTTATTCAATACGTGGACAAAATTATAATAGCCTCAAATTAATTAAGGATTATTTAAGTTTTAATCAATAATTTTAATTGCATGGAAAAAAGAAACAAATCCTCTCATTTTACAACATATAGATATATAAATATATATCTCATTCCGGAGATAAAATTAGGAATTGTAATTTCGTCTGGAATTTTCGGATGAAAGAAAATTATTTACATATATATATATTTATATATGTCTATATATATATATATCAATTAGCATCAAATCAAGAAGATAAAGACATAAATAATACAACAATTATTAAAGACTTTTTTGGATAATCAAGTTAAAGAAGAAAGCAACTTATTCCCAACTAACGATAGAGGATGAGAGGATGAAATTGCTTCTTTTAGCCTACAAACACCAACATGTTTAATATCATTGAATGCTAATAAATTTCAAATAGTGTAACCAAATAAAAACAAGTCACATGAGTGATATGCGCACATATTAAATATCTAAAAAAATATAAAAATGCAAGCCAATCGTACAAATTTTGGAATATATAAATTATCAATACAATAAATAATTGGTTTAGATTAGAAAGATATTTGGAGAGATTTAAAGTTTTATTTTAAAAAGTACAAAAAAAGAAAAGAAAAAAAAACATCCAATTTTTCAGGCTATGTGAAAAAGTATATAACTTTTTTAATAAAAAACTAGAGAAATAAAACAAAAAAATTAAAATTTATCATATAGTGTTTTGATTTGGATTGATTTATATTTGGTTTAAATTAATTTGAAAAATTAAAAGTTTTTTTTTCCTATATTATTAAATAAAATTCATTTAATCTACAATAACTTTTCCCTTTTTTTAAACTATATGATAATTTTAATTAGATAACCTTTTTTAAATAAGTTATATTTGATAAGCATATTGGTTAAATATATTTGACAAATATTATCACTTAGTTAACAACATTTATATGATTAAAACTACTAGATAGGTTTTTTTTTTTTTTTTAAAAAAAAAAAAACTGTAAAATTATCACATGTTTAAATAAAATTAATTAGAAATATAGATAAAGAAAGCCTTGAAATTCAAATTAATTTTTGCAAAATCATTTAAAAAATTAATTTATGCAAAGAAAAAAACATAAGATATTTAAAGATAATTTTATTCTATTAAAAGTACGAGGATAATTTAGATTGTTACACAAAAAATAGTGTAAGCCAAAAGGATGATTTATTAAAAATTTGAGAGTTGCTTTAGTAAATACTCCAAACCACATGAGATGTAAATGAAAAAAAAAAAAAAAAAATGAATGAAGTAACAGGGAATAGAGATAGAAAAGTCTTCTACTTCAAGCCCATTTGACTATTATAAGCCCGTGGTTCTTATCATTGTGGACTGAGTAATCTGGCCCACGAAAGCCCTAATTGAGACAGACAACAAAAATTAAAAAGTGAGCCCAATTTATATTAATATATTTTTTTGAATAATATTAGATAAACCATTTAATCTACCGTCACTTTTAATATATATATATATATATATATATATTATTTTATTGATTAATATATTATTATAATTTATATATGAATAAATGAATTTTTAAATAAATGAATATAATTAAATATGCTTAGTACTTCTCATTTATTAGATTTTTTTATTACATAATCAATTTATAAAAAGAAAGATAGCATATTACATACTTAAGCTTTCTGTTTTTTTTTTTTGGTGAACAAGCATAAGCGACTTGAGGCCTCCAACCATAACACATGGACAGGTTGAAAGCAAAGACAACCTGAATATATTGTTTTCATGTTACTAATTTTAAACGTAATATTATACTAATATTTTTTACATTGGATGTGGGATTGATTTTGGATCATTTCCCAGAAAAATATTAATATTTGTATTTTCTAAGACACTGTCAGATATAATCTTTGGATTAATTCCATTCAGTTCTTTAGACGTTTACGTTTTAATCAAACCAATTGGAGAACAAAAAATAATAAATAAAAAAGAAGAAGAAGAAGAATGGAATACAGAGTAGAAAATACAGAGAAATTGAGACGAAATGGTCGGCGTGGAACATATGAAAAACGAGTGGAACATAAAAGAAAAATAATAATAATAATAAAAGATTAGATGGAAATGTCCCGTGAAAATACCCAATCATTCACGTATCCCTTCCACTAAGTTGGTCGTTCTCTTTCCCATTTTTGTGTAAAGAAAACGCCAACCCATCAACATTTTTTAGGAAAAAAAGAAAAAGCTTGTTTTTTCTTTTTTTTGTCTCTTTTTAATTGTTATTCATTTTATAATTGTTTATTTCTATATAATTTTCTCAGATTTTGTTGAGGAGGGGAAGACATTTTTTCTTAAAATGCCTATTAATGCGCCTCAAGTGTTTTAAGTATAATTAATACATGTTAGAAGATTAAAAAAAAAAAAGTTTCAATTATTTGGGTGGAAAATAACCAAGTTTCTCTTTTTGGTAAAAATA